>CAUYRH010127875.1:0-35170 GCA_963574655.1 Perodicticus potto | reverse complement strand
TGAGATATCACCTAACTCCAGTAAGATTAGCCCACATGACAAAATCCCCAAACCAGAGATTTTAGCATGGATGTGGAGAAAAGAGAACACTTCTACACTGCCTGTGGGAATGGACACTAATATGTTCCTTTTGGAAAGATGTTTGGAGAGTACTTAGAGATCTAAAAATAGACCTGCCATTCAATCCTATAATTCCTTTACTAGGTATATACCCAGAAGACAAAAAATCACATTATAACAAAGACATCTGTACCAGAATGTTTATTGTAGCTCAATTCATAATTACTAAGTCATGGAAGAAGCCAAAGTGCCCATCAATCCATGAATGGATTAATAAATTGTGGTACATGTATACCATGGAATACTATGCAGTCTTAAAGAAAGATGGAGACTTTACCTCCTTCATGTTTACATGGATGGAGCTGGAACATATCCTTCTTAGCAAAGTATCTCAAGAATGGAAGAAAAAGCATCCAATGTACTCAGCCCTACTATGAAGCTAATTTAAAGGTTTCATATGAAGGCTATAACCCAACTATAGCACAAAAATATCGGAAGGGAGGGGTGGGGGGAGGTTGAGGTGTAGGAAGGGTAATTGGTGGGGCCACACCTATGATGCTTCTTAGAAGGGTACAGGCGAAACTTAACTAAATGCAGAATACAAATGTCTTTATACAATATCTAAGAAAATGCCATGATGTGTATGTTAAACAATTTGATGAAAACATTTCAGATTGTATATGAAACCAGCACATTGTACTCCCTGATTGCACTAATGTACACAGCTATGATTTAATAAAAATAAATAAATAAATAAATAAATAAAAACATTTTTAAAAACAGTGGGGACAATTGGCAACCTTACCTGGTTCCTGATCTGTGTGGACATGATTTCAAATTAACTTCATTCAATAGTACATTGGCTGTGGGTTTACTGTAGATGGCCTCTATCAGTTTAAGAAATGTCCCTTCTACACCCATTTTCTTAAGTTTTCTGATCATAAAAGGATGCTGGATATTATCAAAAGCTTTTACTCATAATATTATACTTTGATAATACATGAATTTTTGTGCCCTAAATGTTTTAATAGTTTTTACTTAGCTTCATTTTTGAATGTCTTATTAATATAGCCTTATTTTATGAGAAGGAATAGTAGTGGCTACATATACCAAAACAATCTGTGACATATATCGTATAAGCACACACTTATGTATAAAATTAATATGTATTGGTATATAAATTTAACTAAACTAATGTGTCTTTAAGTTAATGTGTATGTGAGGCAGTGGGGGTGTAAATTATACTTATACACATTTTCCCTGATCAAAGTGGAGACAGGAAGGAGGAAAAACTTAAGAGATAACAGGAATCACCATTGCAATGTAATCTCAAGAATGCAATAGAAATGTAATGAGGAAAAGTGTTTTATTGATCATGAACTATTTATTTTCTTGAATAAAATTACAGACTAACAATACAAAGAAAGCATTAATGCATCATTTGGGGGCCGATAATTATGGTGACTTTATGTTTATGGGTAAGGCTAGTTGACAGATGAGGATTGTGTGGGAGAAGAAGAGATAATTGGAGAGAGTATAAATCTAAAAAAAAAAAAAAAAAAAAACCAGAACACAATAAACCTCCATGGATGTTCTGTTAATGGTAAAGAGCCAAAATGAAGGGCTTTCATCTTATAGCCATATCACTACACAGGCAATTTCCTCCTCAATCTCATACAATTATATTTCTTTTCCACATTTCATGGTGTAATGACAAATAATTGTTCAAAAGTCGCATAGCAGATTTGCTTGTCTCATTATTAAAGCATGCATAATTAAATTGGGTTAATACAGGGTGGCCATGAAATTCATGTGCAATTTAAACTTTCAATCCTATATATGTCAAAACACTTGAAAGTCTATGGCCAGTTTTGTCTTGTAGTAATCTATTAATGTTACATCAAATATTAAATATTAATCTTATTATGGCCTTTTGCCAAGTTGTGTGTCAAAATTTCCCTATTATGAGAAAGTTAATGGCTAATTATTGCTAAAGGTAATATATTAGTGCATAGTCTTTTATTTTTATTACAGTAATTTCATTATAACTTGTCATAAGGTTATATAACAAAAATTTAAAAAACTATATATTTTATATTTTTCTTAAGAGTGAAATAGCTCTATATACATAGGATATTTGACCAAAAATTATATTTGGTGATGAAAGTTTTTGAATTAAGTTCTTTTAGCTTTAATATTTTAATAGATATGAAAAACAACTTTTTTAAAAAATAGGGTAGGTAGACTTCACTTTTTGTGACCAAGTGTATCAATTCATTTTTACGACAAGGAATGGAATGAACCAAGTAACCCAGAAGTGCCTGTCGGGTGGGTGGCAGTCTGTTCTTGGTTCTTGGTGTGCTCTTGGCCAAAGAGTGACCAAACACACCAAAAGCGGGACAAACATGAAACAAAGCTCATTGAGAAAGGGCAAGACAGGTTTATAGACCAAGGGCAAGATGCACTTGCCGGGTAATAAACAAGTCCCTGTTGCAACGAGAGGGCGTGGTTGTGGTATAGGGTTTTGTTTTACAGTGTTTGACTGGGCCTTCCCCCTGGTTCAGATGTCACTATGGAACCATGTTAATGGCATGATAATTAGCCTCAGGTTACTCTAAGTCGCTTTTCAAAGCCTCCGGCTGCTAGACTGCAGGCTAGGGGATTTCCTGCATTCTTACACAGAGTAGCAGGGTATTCCTCCTTCCTCCAGGTAGGGTAGTTGTTTGGGGCAGGATTAAGGTGGGACAGCACCAAACATGGGGCCTGTCCTTGTCCTTCTTCCCAGGTGGGTCAATTCCTCCATGCTGCACCAAGGTGGGACATCCCCTTCTGTCTCTAAACAAATGACAACTGTCACACCTGGTGGAATGCCAGTTTTCAAAAAAAATGCAGGGTTCCCCAGCCAAAGGGACAGGCAGCCCAGGGTCTGGAAAGTGACCTGAAGCAAACTAAGGTTAAATAAAAAGCCAGAGTTCCTCACTATCTACCTAACACGCCTATTTACTACATAAACAAAAAGTGATAAAACTTTCACACACTTTCCTAATTCCTTCAAGGCATTCAAGATATGCGTGAAAGGTATACTAGAAAAGACAGTAGGTCCTAAAATATAAGGTAGGAAGGCAAAAATTATGTTATGTTAGGAGAGGAGTGCCTATCCCATCAAAAGTATCATGTGCCCTTGGGAAAGTCATTTAGTTCTTAGATCCTCAATTCCTTTCTCTGTGGAATAAAAAGTTTAGCATAGAATATTTCATTAGCTAGATAGTGAGGGCTCCCTGGCCTTCCTAGGGACAAAATCAGCCTTGCAGTCTTTGTGCTGCCTTGCGCAATTGACACACCTGGGCAGCAAGGACAGGGCAGGCAAATGGCCTTAATGCTCTCCTGAGCAAATGTCACACCTGGGGGAATGCCAGTTTGCAAAAGAATGTGGCGAATTGCCCAGCCCAAGGGCCCAGCAGCTGAGTCACTGTAGGGGCTGGATAGTGACTTTAAACAACCTAAGGTTAATTATCATGCCATGAGTTTAAATCCCTGTTGCAGTTTATCCCCCTTTCCCCTGAACCACACACAGTGGGCTTTCAGAAAGGTCCTGGGAGATCTGCATACACAGTAAGACTCAGGCCATATAACCCTCAACTGTCCATCAAAGTGGTTTGCTGGTGACCTCTGAGCTATGAGGAGGGCCTGATCTAGACTATATGAAACAGGACCCCAGACCATAACTAGGGCCTCTTGTTATGATGGAGACCAGCTGGTCATCTGTGAAAATGTATGTGGCTCTTGCTCTATAAATCTATCTTGTTCTTCCTCAATAAACTTTGTTTCTTACTGGCTTTGCTTTTGGCGTGTCTGGTCGTTTTTCAGCCAAGAGCACACTTAGAACTGAGAAAAGACTGCCAGCCCCACAATTTCACAGCCTATTAGAGTCTTAAACCTCTTCCCGTCATCAGAAGTACAAACTTATGGCAAGAACATATAAATTCATACACTGGTTTAATACTGGTGTATGAATTTATATGAATTTATAATTTATATGAATTTATATGAAACAAAATAAGCTAGCATTTTTAAAAAATTTTTTTTTAGGAAACATTGTATCCTTTTAAAGACAAAATCTATTAGTTTTAATTGTATTCTCCGAAAAATGTACAATATTAATGTCTTGTTATGGAATGTTGACCTTTAATGCCCTAAAAATATTCTTGGAGTCACACTCAGTGACTTTTATTGAAACAATGTAACAGTTACAATTATAATGTTATGAACAAAGGAAAGTTTTGCTTTTCCCCTTTCTTTTACTCCATCGGATTTTATGGAACTTGACTTGACAAAAGATAATCAAGCCCACCGGGGAATTAGAAGCATTTCCTTGCTTATTAATTCTCCTAATATCTTTGTGCTCTGATTGTTTTTTATTTCATCTCATTTTTAAATGTCTTATTTGTATTGCCTCACTGTTATGTAAAGGAATAGAAACAGCAAGATATAACCAAACCTTGTGTAATTAGTTTGATAAGTGATACCTTATAAAAACTGTTAACCAGAGAAAATTTAAATCTTCTTATAAATCAATCTACCATGAGTATCAGAAGGTCAGAAAATACATTAGTTTTCTTCTCCAATTTTTAATATTAATTTTGAAGATGATTTTTGAATGTAACAGAAATGATACTTTTATTATATTTAGACTCACCTTGTTCATGTTCCCAAAATATGTAAATAGATAATTTTACCTATTAACATGATTATATTTAATAAAGTGCCTCTTCAACTTATACTTTATTACGAGCAAACACACTTTCTTCTCTGTTTTTCATGCTTGCTCATCCAAAATCCGTGGGATTTTATTGGACACTGTGAATATTAGTTTATTCCATATAAATGGATTGTAGTTCAACTGATAAACATGAACTTCTCCGAATAGCTATAATGTATCAGGTGTAAAAAAAGGCAATATTGGGAACTGTATTTATTTTATCAGGATTAATGGACAGTAACTAATATCCCTGGACTTCAAAACTGTTTAAATTATGTCTTATAAAAAGGCTACTCAGAAAATTATATTAATCATTTACAGAAGATACTTACATTAATGTTTTCAAACTCTGTATATAGTTTAAAGAGCTGTGCTTTAAAAACATAAACTTTTTGTTGTTAATTCTAAGAAGCTACACAAGTTTATATAACATATGTATTTGGAAAGGGTGCTCTTATATTTTAGCATTATATATGGCCAAAATGTGAGAAACCTTTCTGTCATGTGAATTAGAAATGAAAAAATATATCAAAATACAAGAGAATTTAATAATTAGCTGGATATACAAAAACCTAAAGGAAATCAATATGAATGAATTTGTAGGCAAGCCAGAAAGAAAAGACCTAGTATTTATATACTAACAAATAAAAGAAGAGAAAGCTTTTTACCAGTTTTTACTCTGTTTCTGGTAGTGCCTTACATATTTTATATACAATTGTGAATGATTTGTGAGTCCAATTCAGAATCTTTGCTCTGGCTTGTCTAAGAGCAAAGAAATGCCTAGGACATTTTTTCCCTATTCATGTCTATCTTAGGGATCTCTTTCCCACCTCTACCTGAGGGAATATGTATTACTCACTTTGATCCCTCTCTTTCTGGTCAAATGGAACCAGATACATTTCCTCATCCTCTCTCTATAATAATATACCTCAACATGCTAGATTCTATTGCTTAACCCTTCTTTATATTTTTAAGTAAACTTTTTTTATTTTGAAGTAATTACAAAATTGTTGCCACGTCAGTACAGCAAGTTCCAACATGTCCCTTGCCTAGCCAGGTTTAATCCTGTAATATTGTTACTTAGTATTACAAACAGTAGTACATTTGTCAAAACTGAGAAGCTAATGTTAGTATATTGCCATTGACAAAACCCAAGATCATTCCAAGTTCACCTGTTTCTTCACGAACACCTCTTCTGTGCTCCCTTCACTGGTCGACAGTGCTCCCTTGCATTGACTGCCCAGGGTTCTGTCCTTGCCTCTTGTTTCCGTCAATGTCTCCTTATTTTTCATGGTCTTGACAGATTTGGGGTAACTGTTTGGACACTTTGTTTTTAAGAGTGGATTTGTATGAAGTTTTTCTCATGATTAGACCTCAGTTATAATTATTATGTTGAAAAAATATACTATAAATGTGAAGTGTTAGATAATTTATATTTTTTCATCACATCATATTAAGGTTACGTAATATTCTCGATATCATGGTGAATATCACCGGTTATAAACTTAATCACTCCAACTAAGGTAGTGTTAGGCAGGTTTCCCTGCTGGAAAGTTACTATGTTTCTTTTCAATACTCCATTACCTGGAAGCTAATTCTACACACAAGGTGGAGTTGCAGAAGGAAATAATATTTACTTCCTGGAGGTGAGACTTATCGGGAAAATTCCCTTAAAAGAGATTTTCATCTTCTTCATTAACTTCAGGGATCATCGATGTAGATCAGTATGGAGTTTTGATTAATTTTCAGTGTTCAATTTAAAACTTAACACTGCACTGTTTACTATGTTTCTCAAATATCTACAGCTTTGGCAACAGAAGCCCTTTCGGGTCCCTTGAATCTCTGCAACATGCCCTATGCCCTTATATTTCTTTCTTTCAAAAATATCATTTGGAGTACTGCAAGATGTTACATGCTTATCTTGTAATATCCTTGTGTGAACCCTGTAAGTAGCCAGTTCTTTTTATTGGACAATGATGTGGAGAAACCAAACTCTTGGCATTGTTAGTGGGGTGTGGTTTCTATATCTCATCCACTGACGGAGCCGAGTAATAACACATGCATACTACATAGTCACACTTGTACACAAATATCTATAAATGTTTTTGTGTCTATGTGTGTGTTTTAAACTAAGCATGAGTTTGTACTGATGTCTCCTCTGTAACCTATTGCTATGTGGTCCCTTCTAGCTTTCCCTTTTTTGGTTATCTATGACTTTCTTTCCAAGGGTGCAAAGCATAGCTCACCACAATCCAGTATCCATTTATTCATTCCCTTCATTCCTAATATCAATATAAAACAATTTTTGAATTGTTTGTAGGTACCCCTGTGAGAAGCAAATTTCGCAGCTGAGATGTAGTGCCTGTGTGCAGCTCTCTTTTCCTTAGCCTTTTCTAGTCAAAACACCATTTGCCAAATTTCCGTAGCTTAGCCTTTATTTTTCTCCACTTCTAAGATTTTAATAGCATTAGATTCATTTTTCACAATCTGGATTCCATACTTGGATCCCCTAGGTATCATCATTTAAATTTTAGAAAAAGTTACCATTTTATATAATTATTTTATACCTATGTAATGTATGTCTTCACTTTCAAGGAAGAACTTCTCTCTTTCTTTCTTTCTTTTGCTTTATCTTTTCCCTGGCTATATTCATCTCTCTTTCCCTCTTCATCATATAGTATATATTTACAAATATCTAAATATATATTACATATATATATATTTTTCATCTGTATATGTATCTGCCTTCCAGTCATATAATTAATCATACATAATATTTTTTGAGGATTTTATGTGTTCTTGCTAGTGTTGGAGGATAATATCCAGTTCTAAAATTTCAATGTCGACACATATGAATATTTTTTAACATTCCTCATACCTTGAGTTGTTTACAATGAAAATGAGGGCTAACCATTGGCACCTCTGCTTCATCTCACCCCAGTTCATTTATTACTTTAATAAAGCCTTATGTATTATCTTTAACAGTTTGGGAACTCAGGAGTAAGTAAATTTTATTGCTGTATCTGTTTTTAGATTGCTTTACTGCTATAAGGGGCACATTGTTAGCCTTTAAACACTAGTCCTGTGGTCTTCTAGTATGAGGTGCCTGATTAGTCCACTTTTCACCTTACTCATGGCCCAGCACATCTCTCTTCAGCGAACATTTGGAATTTCACAGATCATTTCAAAATGGTCTAAACATACATTCTTAAATTCCATCCACTTTTATCTTCACCTAATATTTATCTACACATATTAAATTTCTTCTAGTTCTGTATCTTTGCTTGCTATCTCCAGATTGAAAAATTTTGCATTTCTAAGTCTATGCAAAACCCAGACTTTTTCTTGCATTCCACATTGCCTTACTTATTGGTCCCCGTCCAATGACTGCTTCATTCCTGATCATGACAACTCTAACAATCATTTAAGGGAATATTTGTGTGGGACACAGAAAGAAAATATGAGATGTGCTTCATAAAATGCCAAATAAATTTACAGTCCTTTATTACGTGGCATATAAAAAGTAGGGAATGGCACAAATACGTGGAATTTAAAAAGTCCGTCTAGTTTTCAAAATTAGCAAGAGTCTATTATAATGAGGAATACTAACTATTCATCACCATATAGAGAGCAGAGGATGGTATCTGTCACACAGATATGTCAAGCTGTAAAAGAAAGTGAGTGCTGTATAGACAGCAGAGGAAGATATATATGACGAAGATATTTCAAGCTGTAAAGTCCAGTTTAGTTATCTGGTTTACCAAGCAATAAAATTGAAGTGCAAGAAGGCATATACGTGTATGAGAGGGCAAAGACTCGTCGCCTACTCCTGGTGATTCCTTCCCTGCGAGAGGGATGCACTTGAGCGCTGCGATGCACTCCCGTTCTCTTTTCAACAACTCACTAATTTCTCCTCTGAGTGTTTAGAAAAGTTCAGCTGGGCGCGATCATTTCAGCCCTTCCTTGCTCCTCACTCTTGAAACATGCTTTTCCATGGGGGGACTACTTTTTGTTCTACGTGGATGTTTTATAATGTATTTAATTGTTAAATCCAAAATCTCTTCTAGAATATTTTAAAATATTTTTTGTCTGTTTATAATTTTTTTGCTAGCTACTTTACTACATTTTTTTCTCTTTCCCTTCTTTTCTCTTTATTATCGCTTATACATATTAATGTGGGGCATATAGTTTGTGCTGTTTTGCCTTAAATATCCACATACTCTAAAATGGTACTGTATCGTAGTGGCTGGAAATAAAGTCTCTGTACTTATGAGCTGTAGGAAATGGAGCCATTTCCTTTTTTTGTTCATTTACTTCATTTGTGCATCTGTAAAGTAAGCCTAATAAATGGACAAATGCTTAATTTAAATTTATGGGTCACCTCCTTCTCTTAAAGCATTAATGGCTCCCTCCATAGCCTCTAAACACTCGTAAGTGAATGATCTCAGGATCTTTCTAATATTTTCTCTACCTTAAGGATATAGTTGTATATTTTTTTACACTGTGAAGAACAGAAACAAATGAATAACCTAATTGGCATATTCAACATTACTGTGCAGGAATATTTTAGAATTAATAGTGTACAAAAATTATAATTTTCAAAAAAAGTGCTTTATTCATATACAAAGATAGTACTCACATCTACATCACATTGGCATTGTTTTGGTTTTTTCTCCCAGTTGATTCATTTAATTTGTCAGATATATTACCACCAGAAAGTATTAGCCTAAGACAATATGCCAAATTGCATACCAGGATACTATGCTCTAGAAAATGTTGTGATTCTATGGTACATACGTGGCTTTTAGAATGAAAAAACAAGAACTCTGACAAGGGCATGGAATGTCTTTATGATTCCATATAGAAATATTAACAGTAATATCTAGGCATTGCTTTTCTCTTTCAGTGGCCAAAGGAAATAACAAGGTTACTTACCTTTGTTAAGAATAATGTTGCTCTGAAAGAACTCCAGGAATGCATAGAAAACAAGAATTTAAAATCAAAATAGTAGAATCCTTTCTTGTTTTTAACTATATTCTTTTGGCCTTTTTTGGCCCTTAACTAGAGTTGGGAATTTCTTGTTTTTAGCAAAGTTTTATTGTTCTTTGTGCTGATAAAGTTTAAATGAGAGATTTAATAGAAACATTTTCTTCTTTCAGAATAATCTTCATGACACTTTTTAAAAATGGATCCATATCAAACATGACCTCCCAACTATTACTTTAAATACCTACTAATGATTTCAGTACATTTATAATCATCTTTAGAATTCAAAATACAATTTAGGGATTAAATCCTTCCTAGCATTTGCTTTCTAAAAATAAAATTCTCAATACTGATCCAAAATAATTAGAGCCATCTAATAATGAAGCCAACCTGTGTGCTGTAATCGATCAGCAGCCTGGCAGTAATGGTGACTGAAGGAAATATATCAAACTAATGAACAGCTAGGAGACATGAGAATAACTCTCGTGGCTTCACTTCTAGACTTTCAATAGCTGTCTGAAATACTTCAAAGACAAAGAGGATTAACTTTTTTAATAAGTTCTTAAAATAAGTGTCTTGAATATGCTATATTTTCCTTATAGTTGAAAATCACATTAGAGCGTTTTTAGTTAAAATATTGATTGTGAAAACAAACCACTGTGAATATATGAAAGTGAATACTACTGTACTCTCTTATTTCAATCACTTCCTAGATGGATGTACTATGGGTGGAATAGAGGCTTGCAGAATTTCTTAGTCTTTCTCTTTTTCACAATTCTTACAGAAATAAATAGGTTAAACAGGACATAGCAATTGCAGTTTACATTTTGCATGAGTATTACAATTTTTCAAATTTCAATGTAGGATTGCTTTTCTAATATGTACACTGTTCTATATATACATCTAGTTACTAAAATTTATTCTTGTTTTCTATTTTTTCTTGGAATAATGCTATAGTTAGGGCTTAGGAAACTAATAAATGGAAATTATTGTAATTCTACTTCTTTAACATATACAGAAGAATAATAAAATTAAGAGTTAAAAGTTTTTGAAAGATTTGTATGTTCCAAAAGGTATTCTATATATATTAAACTTAAACAACATATAGACTAATGGAAAACAACAGAAAGCCCCCCTACAAAAGTCTACATACAGCCTACTGATCTTCACCAAGGATGCCAAGAACATAATCAGGAAAAGATAGTCTGTCCAATAAATGACATTGTGGAAAACCACAATTTTCTCATGGAAAAGAATGAAATTTCACTATTATCACACACTATAGACAAAAACCTAAAAAAAAAGAAATCCTCTAACACTCTAACAAAACCAACAACAACAAAAAACAAACAAACAACAACGACAACAAAAAAACAGGAAGAAAAGCTTCTTGACATTGACCTTGGCAATGATTTCATGGATGTGACACCAATAGCCCAGGAAACAGCAATGAAAATAGATAAGTAGAATCACACCAAACTTAAAAGCATCTACACAGCAAAGGAGATAATCAAAAGAAAAGGTAGCTTACAAATAGGAGCAAATATTTGCAACCATGTAGTAGATAAATCATTAATATTCAAATTGTTTATGAAACTCTCATGATTCAATACAATAAAATGTTATAAAGAGCTAAATATTTCTCCAAAGATGACATGTAAATGGTAAATAGATATATAGAAGAGTTTTTAACATAAATAATCAAAAGGGAAATGAAAATTAAAACCACAATAAAATATCCTTGTTAGGGAAGCTACTGCTGCTATTACCAAAACAATAAAACAAAAGCAAAACAAAAGTCTCAAAAAACAAGTTTTGATGAGGGTATGAAGAAAAGAGAACCCTTGCACACCCTTGATAAAAAATGCACATCAGTATAGCCATTATGGAAAATAGTATGGAAGTTCCTTAAAAAAAAATTAGAAATAGAACTGTCATATGATCCAGAAATCCTACTATTGGGTAGGGCCAAAGGAAATCAAATCAGTATTTCAAAGAGCTATGTACGGTCTCATGTTATTGCAGCATTATTCACAGAACACAAGACATGGAAACAACCTAAATGTTCATAACAGATGAAAGTAGAAAAATTTGGTATTTTCACATAGCAACAGAGCATTATTCAGACTTAAAGGGAGGAAATATTGTCATTTGCAACAACATGGATAAAGCCAAAGGAAATTATGTTAAGTCAGTAAGTCAGCTACAGAAAGACAAACACCATTGATGAAGCATATGAAATTGTCAAATTCACAGAACCAGGGAATAGATAAATGGTTACAAGAGACTGGGGTGAGGATGAAATAGGAAGGTATTAGACAAAGGTTACAAAGTTTCATCTATGCAAGATAAATAAGGCCTGGAGATCTACTGTAAACAATAATACCTATAGTTCATAATATTGTATTCTGTACTTAAAATTTGCTAAGAGGTATACCTTATGATAAATATTATTCACATACACATGTGATAACAATAATTGAATCAATAACTTAGTAAGTAAGTAGGATGGGAGAAAACAGTGGTGACAATTTCATAGGTGTCTATTCATCACATTGTATATAGTAAATATGTACAGCTATTTGTATGTCAACTATGCCTCAATAAAATATTTTTAAAAACCTCAAAAAGCCTTATAATATAGCTACTATTACCATTTCATTTTATTTTCATTGATAAACAGAGATACAACATGACAAAGTAATTTTTCCAAACAAAGTATGCCAGAACACTGTAAAAGTCAGGATTTTTCCTATATGGTCTAGCTCATGCTAATGCTTTA
Organism: Perodicticus potto; assembly: GCA_963574655.1. NCBI lineage: Eukaryota > Metazoa > Chordata > Mammalia > Primates > Lorisidae > Perodicticus > Perodicticus potto. The sequence goes on along the minus strand of CAUYRH010127875.1, from coordinate 22,583 downwards.
TATAATTATTCCATACTATCTTTTATTAGGTGCGGCTTAGGAAAACTCATTCAGAGTTATCATTTGAGAAGCCTGAAGGACAGTCTTCTTTGCAATTACTAGAATCCTCTTCAGTTATTTCTACCTTAAAGGTCATGGGGGCTTGGGCGGCATTGTCCAATGGAACTTTCTGTAATGATAGAGATATTCTACAATCCACACTCTTCCATGCAGTGATTATAGTCTCATTTAACAATTAACTACCACATATACCCTGGAGGCTATTTGTAGCCTGACGGTGTGTGAGCTAATTTGCATTGAAATTCACGCTCCTACTTGTTGTGATAAATTTGAGTCTTGTTCCAGAAATTTCATCCTGATTGCAGCTCTGACCTTTTTTTAAATTCCCTTATGTGCGATTCTGAAAATTTTAGGATTCATACTGATGAGACTGAGGTTCCAAGACAGCAGTTACGGACTAAAGACAGGGGCGGGTTTAAGTAAAAGGAAAGTTTAGATGAGCTCTCCTAAAATTTGAGGTCTAGAGACTTTATGTGCTGGGTTCTTCTACCACACCACACTGTAAGTGTCCAAATAGTCCTGAAGTAACATTTTCTCATCTTCCATCTCCCCATTCCCATTTACATCCACTTCCCTTTTCAGTGCCACTGAGCACTGAAACCAGGCTCTTGAAAGCGTAGAATTCAGTAGCATGCAAAGTCAAGATTACATAAGTTAAGGAAATAACATACTCTACTTCTGCCTATTTCTGGTCACCATTTTTACCCTGCCTTATAGAAAGGAAAAACAAAAAAAAGGTTGAATAAAAGGGGTTTATTTAGAAAACAAATACCTTCTTTTGACTGGAGTCAAGGCCTGTCTTTTCCCTTTCCTAATATTAGGGAAATGAAAAAAGAAGAAAAACAATATTTCCTTTTATATCACATTTTTCTTTGTTTATTTTCACACATGAAGACCCTCATTTACTCATGTACATCCATTCTAATTATTACTTTTTGGATACATTCTATCTGAAAAAAACCTACTACTACATATATTTCATGTGAAAACCAGCCTCAAGCAGAGATGCTAAAGCAGTAGAGAATTTAAGGATGATTGGAAAATGACAAATAATATACCTGATGAGGAGAAATGAAAAAAGGTGAAAGAACCATTACCATGTTTACCCCTTCATAGACCTCACCCCTCCATCCTCAGCTCAGGTTCAGAAGCCCCTCTGCCGCTGGGTTAAGGTGTCTGCTTAGCAGTGGCAAGAGATTTTGAAGTCAACATTTATTAAGACAGAAGTAAATGAGAGAAATGACACAATGAAGCTCAGAGAGGTGCCTCAGCACTCATCTACTATAAATGGTTCCGTCTCAAATTTCAGTCCGATAGCTTTTTGTATCAAAAAATTAGTTCTATCTAAGATCTCCGGCTCCTACATGAACAGTGGCAGCACACGACTAGTTTCCAAATGCTTCCATTCCTCATAAGACAGCATTTACTGCACCAAGATAAATAACGGAAGGGTGTGTAGAGAAGCAGAGGACTGAATCTATGAAGGAACAATAGGAAAATGATCAAATTTACCTATGGCTCAGAATTACAAATGAAGAAGGATGCTGAATTTGGAAAGGCGAACACAAGGTTTGGATTCCATTACCAGCTTTCAACTGCTCAAACTCAGTATTGTACTCTGCTGTCATGCCTTTTCCATAGTGCAACCCTAGATGATTTTTTTTCTAAGAATTTTTCAGTCAGTAAGATTCGAATGCCTTGGAGTGATCTTCACAACATTGGGTTTGAATTTGTATAATTTGTCAAATAAAGGACAATTTTAGCTGCGAAATTGAACTCGAGTATATACATCAGGGGTGTCCAACTTTTTTTTTTTTTTTTTTTTGCTGCACGTTGAAAGAATAAGTCTTGGGTCACACAATAAATACACAAATACTAACAAAATTTATTAGCGATAAAGGTCCATGTGTCCTTTTCACAATGATCAGATACCACAAACAATCAAAAAGTCCTGACAAAATCAACATGTCTCCCATGGGGACACAAGTATAAACGATGAAAATACCTTAGAGGAAGAAAGGGTTCTTCCTGGTGTTACACTGCTGTTTGAGCAAACGAAGACTTGTATGATTCTCAGTTGTGCTGTTTTCTGTGAAAAAACACATGTATTATTTATATATATAATTTATATATTATACAACCCTCATATATAGGATGCATTTATTTCAAAGAGGACAGCGTGCTGCAGTCAGATGAGTGTTTGCTCCTGTGGATATCTACGTAGACAGAGAGCTGTGTACACACATGGTTGTAGACCCAGTATCTTGACACAGAGCTCCTAAATCCCTTGGCATTGTCTAACTGATAGGGCTACTAGAAACATCTTCTATTGTACTATTTGATCTTTGCTCCCAATACATGTCATAGAATTCCTATATCCCTTGGAATTTCCTGGGAGACACACGTAGGAGTGTCTTTTGCTCTAAGGAGGTACTTGTTTGTGGACGTCTATATAGAGTCTGGCCACCAGAAGGTACAAGTAATGATTAAAATCTTAAAACTTCCATTTCTATCCTCCACCTTCCGTGAAGGGGAGAGTGCCTGAAGTTTGAAGAAATAATTAATCTTGCCTATGTGATAAATTCTTCCTAAAGATCATTTTAGTACAGAGTTCTAAGAGCTCCCAGGTTGTGGAAACGTGGAGGATGGCACAGTGGAGGGGGCATGGAAGCTTTGTACCCCTTCCCCCATACCTCATCTTGTGTACCTCTTCCATCTGACTATTCCTGAGTTGTTATATCCTTCTTCAATAACCTAGTACTTAGGTAAGTAAATTTCCTGTGATTTGTAAGCCATTTCAGCAAATGAAACTAAGTTAGGAGTGGTGGAAGCCTGTGATTTATAGCAGGTTGGTTTATAAGCACAGGGGCCAAGCTGGATTTGTGATTGGCATTCAAAATGGCAAAATGGGAACCATGTTGAGGCATTGAATCCCTAACCTATGGTATCTGACACATTTCCCGGGATACAGTGTGAAAATTGAGTTAGACTGTAGGACAGTTCTGCTGAGAACTGGAGAACTGAATTCCTTTTTGGAAACCTCTCCCCCCCACCACCACATACAGTGTCACGTTACAGTGTGAGTATTGACAGTAAAATAATGAGATGGAAAAACAACTGGTTTCTTTTTCCATGCTTCACCTTAATTTCAAAGTATACCAAAAATTAGAAAATATAAAATTAAAGTTAAGATATTTAAAACCAGGAAGCAAATGTATAAGACCAAAATAAATATTGAGGTCTTTTGGAAGCCTAAATTTTCCTCTGTCTTTTTTTTCCCTCTGTCTTTAATATTCATCGTTTTTTATTTCTCATCTTTTTTTCCCCCACAATAAATGATATTTCCTATTTTTAGAAATAGGAATGACATTCACAACAAAAGTCCTGTGCCTACTATTACAATCATCAACCTAAGAATACTATACATTTTTCCACATGAAATATTTAATAATCATGGTCCATACCACGTGCAGATTTTGCCTTTGCTGGTCTTTTTCATTATATTCTAAAAGTAGAATAGACAAAAGTATTTGGGAACATGAAGATACGTGGAAATGTTCCTAGCCTCCCTGCACGTTACTCTTATGTCAAGGAATAGGGAAGTCATCACATAGAAAGAAAAACCATTTTGCATAAGAATTAAATAGTCAGGAGAAGCATTTCCTTACAGTTCTCTTCTCTGAAGTTTTTAGCTATGCAAATTCGAGCTGCCTTGGTCCCCCAACCTCTGAAAAGTGTCTCTTCCACTCAGGGAGGCACTTCCTGAAGCACAGATAGAAACTTCAGGAAGGACACTCATACACTGATATTGACCGTGTTTGTTTTTCTTTTCTCAGCAATCCGAACTTTCAGTGCCCGTTTCTCTTTTTCTGAAAACAAATTGCTTCATATTTTTTTCCTGTCTTTGTAGTTATATTTAGCAAAAGAGTAGACACATTCCCTGTCCTCCATCACACCTAGGTGTGAAACAAATAGTCATTCAATGTCAGCAAACTAACTCCTGCAGATATCAATTACATATTTATTTCTCAGGACAACCATAGACACAGTATGTTGATTTTTAGAGTCTAGAATAAAAAAGAGAGATATATCTCTGATAAATCATCAAATAAGCTCAATGTGTTTTTGTACTCCCCATATATATCCAAGTAGTGAATTACTCACTCTATGTTTAAATTACCTCTTTAATGTCTGCCTCATCCACTATGAAATTTGCTTTAGTCCATCCACACTGCTATAACAAAATACCATAAACTGGGTATCATATATGACACATAAATGTATTTCTCATAGCTTTGAAAGCTGGGAGAATTGGCAAGGCAGCTCCCTGGGGCTCTTGTATAAGGGTCCCGATCCCATTCATGAGAGTTCTGCCATCATGACCTTTTCAGCCTTGAAAAAGTCACAATTCATATAACATCACCCCATCACCCTGGGGGTTAAAACTCAACTACTAAATTTTGAGAGTTCACAAATATTCAGACAGTAGTGATAGTAATTATATTTGTGATTGTATTCCAATCTCTTGGCATGCAGCTTTATGATGGTATGCAGTAAGTGAGTAAATAAGGGCCAATTACTAAGGTAAGCATAGTTTCACTATTTTATAAAGAATAATTCTTAGCAAAGCAAAACCAAACAAAACCATAATCAAAGTAAAAAGACTGAAAATATATCCTCCTGTTAAGACAACAGCTTCTAAACATTTAAAAGATAAAGACTGAAAATTATGTAGTAAATGAGGAAACAGAGGACACTCTAGTCACATAAAAATACATATAAATGCCTTTTTATTATATAAAGAAAGACACTCAACTTTACATATAATGAGAGAAAGTCAAAACAATTGTGTAATTTTTCATCTGTCAGAGAGGCAAAAATCTCAAGTGTGACAATATGCCTCATACATCATTGATGAAAATGCAAAATGGCACAAACCCTGTGGAGGGGAACATAGTGACATCCAGGGAAATTACATATGCATCTATTTTTTAGCACAGCCATCCCATTTCTAGAAATCTATCCTAACAATACACTTGCAAAATAGCTTATGAACAAAGTTGTTTGCTGTGGCATTTTTTGTGGTAGCAATGTTAGAAACAACCAAAATGTCCACCAACAAAGGACTGAACGAAAAAAAAAAAAAAATAACATTCTACAGTCACAAACTAAGAGCAGTAAGCTATTGTAAAAGTATATAAGCAAGGGCTCTATGCAATGATATAAACTGATCAACAAGATGTATTGTTAGGTGAAAAAAGGCAACACCCAAAGCAGAGTATGTGCTGCTCTTTGAAAATCGAAAAAGCAAGCACACACGTATGCCATGATTGTAGGTAATGAACACTCAAAAAATGCTATCAATATTTATTACTTTTAGGGAGAGGGTGGAACAAAATGGAAGGAACAGGGATAGAAGGAATTCCTGTGAATATACCTGTAATATAATTTTAATATTTCAGTCATACAAATGTTTTATAAAATCAAAAACAAAATGATGAAAAAATAAAAAAGTCTTAAAGTAATATAAAATGAAATAAATATAGCTAATTGCATATACTTTTGGTGACATACCCTCATAGGAGAAAAAATATTGATTCAATTTTTAGAATAGTCTCAAAGAAATAGACTAAGGAAAAAAATTAATGCAATAAAATCTTAAACTTCATCCATTTTCATTATCGTTAGCTTGAATATACTTCATATGTAACTTTCCATGTTGTAGGATAAAGGATACAAGTAATTATGCTAATTCTGTTTAGGAAATATGCTTTTCATGAAAGAATAATAATCTCGTATGTGAATTTAATAAAGAAGTGCAATTTTTAATATTTTCATTTTCTGAGATGTGTTCTAAGATCATCTACTGAGAAAATGTAAAAGCAATAGCATCTCAGTTGCAATAAACACATTTGGCAACCAGGTTTTGTTCACTAAATACCTTTTGACATCAAGCTAATTGCCTCCGTAGAGAGAAAGCTCTTTTTGGTGTTGGCCAGGACATTTTTGAAATGAGTTTGGTGAATATTGTTGGGTATTAAGATGGAATTGTTATGGATTGAATATTTGTATCCCCCCAAAATTCGTAAGATGAACTTCTGTGCTGAACATATAGGTATTAAGAAATGGGACCCTTGGAAATTACAGGACATGAATAGGTTGGTGCCTTGTTTTTTTTTTTTGTTTTGTTTTGTTTTTGCAGTTTTTTTTGGCTGGGGCCAGGTTTGAACCTCTCTCCTCTGTATATGGGGCCGGCACCGTACTCCTTTGCACCATGGGCACCGTCCCTAGGTTGGTGCCTTTATATGTAAAAAGACACAAGGCACATGATTTCTCTCTTGGCCAAATGAGGATACAAAGAGAAGAAGGCTGTCTGAGAACCAGAACCGAAACGACAAGCCCCTTGCTTTTGGACTTTCTAGCCTCTAGAACAGTGAGAAATAAATGTTAGTGGTTTATACCATCCAATATACGACAGTTTGTTATAGAAGGCAGGGCTGAATTAACACAGAAAGCTACAAACAGATTATGAAATCCATTTAAAAGGTTTAGGACCCAGTATAAAGCTGCGTTTACTGCTATCCATTAAAATCTTTGTGTTTTTATTTTTTTGTTTTTATTTATTTATTTATTTTGCAGTTTTGGGCCAGGGCTGGGTTTTTGAACCCACTACCTCCAGCATATGGAGCTGGAGCCCTACTTCTTTGAGCCAAAGGCACTGCCCTAAAATCTTTGTGTTTTAAAAACAATGATGACTACAGTCACTTGAAAACTCTAAGCATATAATGTCTAAGAATGTGCAGAAATATATGTATATGTGTGTGTACACACACACTTTTATATACTGAGGATGCCAAAAGATGTGTACACATTTTAAAGAAGAAAAACCATACCAAACTTTATTACCCACGTTGATTTTTGAAGTGATAAGAGATGCTCAATGTGACTCGTATTTATCTTTTCTCATCAGTATATAGTGTTTCATTTTAATATGGTTTTTCCTTTCTTAGAATGTGTACACACACAATTTTTTGGCACCCTATGTGTGGCTGCAGGTGTGTGTCTGAAATCAATCACAGAGAAGTAAAACAAGGCTTATCATTATAGAATACTAGAATTTTCCAGGGCACCAAATGTTACGGTGAAAATTAATGGTTAAATGAGAAAAATTAAGAATTTATTCTGTAATTACACATGGACTGCATTTCCAGCTTATGAAACTGTACTAGATGAAGCAGTAGGGGACTTAAAACAGAACAATTTTCACTAATAAATGGGACTAGGTTAAATAAATTAGAAAAACACAGTTTTGTAATTACTCATAGAGTAAGTGATTTGGACCATGATGTGATTTTATATTACTTGTTGATTGAACTGTGGAAGCACCGAGAAATCAAGAAGCTTACCCCAATGTACAAACTAGCAGAGCATAGTAATTTAAAATGAGGCTAAGTAATTGTGTAGAAGGAATGGAACATAGTAAAGACAGAAAACAAGAAAGAGTTAACTGCATTCCCTCCTAAGGGTTTTAATATATTTTGAATTTAAAATTACATTCCTTTGCTTGGGAAAAGAAGTTCTGTGCTCCACTAGGAGGCTGCTATGAAACATTAAACACTGTCACTTCTTACTGTGATACTGCATTAATACTGCATAGCATCAATATTTTATATTAAGAATGTTAATTATCCTAGAGTTTCTGGAATGCCTAGCAGTGCTAAAATACTAGCATACTGATTTTATTTTTAATTCATTTTCTTTTTTTCTATTGGCTGTTTTCCCTGGATCCAATTCTTCTCCCTGCAGTGAGAAATGAGTTAAATCAGCTCTCACTGTCAACTGGAACAGCCTTGGAGTTGAGTTAATTCATCACCTACTGACAAAAGGTTAAAAATATTGAATATCAATATCCAGAATGTTTTCCAACTCACAGCAATTGTTTGGCAGGGCTGACGTCTGAGCTCTGGAAATAAAGTGCAAGATTTTGGCATTCTCTGTATCCATGAAGTTACTTCTTGATGGGCTTTGTTTATGAATACGGGGCAAGTCTTCTCTCTCATTTTTCTTTCAGTATAGTTGATACCAGGGATATAGAAATTTTGATGGCAAAGATAATATAATATTGAATGTATACATCTACTTTCAATGAATGTAAACTTTCACAACTGTTTTGCGAATTACTAGCTAGATCTCTATTGTATAGATTCATGTTTATTCGCGTCCATCTGATTACATATTCATACTCTAGATCTCTACGAAGACTAAACAATAGCACCATTATTTTTTGAATGAACCTAATATATAAAAGACTCTGTTGTACACTACTAGAACCTAAAAAGACAGCTCCCAGGTTATAGTAGTTGGACTGAATATTTTTTGACTTAATGATGATGCAAAACCATGACAATTTTGATAAAATATATGACATTCAATAAATTACATGAAATATTCACATTTTATTTTAAAATACCTTTATTTTAATGTAATGTAAGTGCTCTGAGCACAGAGCAGGCTGAGCTAAGCTGTGATGTTTGATGGACTAAGTAGATTCAATGCATTTTCAGCATAACAATATTTTCATCTTACCGTGGATTTATTAGGACAGAACCCTATAGTATATGGAGAAGCAACTGTACATAAAATTCTGCTTCTGAATTCAGAGGCTCAGTATTCTAGCAATTGAGCATAATGTACATTTATGTGTATGTTGAGAACACACACACAAACACTCATGCATTATAAAGTACAGTAATCATCATAAAAATATATTACAAAAATACGTTAGCTTAAATTAGTGAAAGTATAAAATAATGATACCTGCAACTAGGATAAAAGGAGAGAGAAAAAATGAGAATATGTGTACATGCAAGCATAAACATACGCACCATTGTCATCCATGTAGAAAAATGTATGAGCTCAATGTTTAATTATTCATAGTCTCTACAGAACACTTGAGTGATGAAATATAGAAGTCAGAGGGTAGCTGTGTGGCCTGACACTGTAATTAGAGGATTATACTGGAATCAGCAACATAGAAAACTAAAGAAAAGGCATAACCTTCACTTCTTGAAAACTGAAATCTCATCTTAATCTAAATTGAAGTGAACTTTAACATCTATATTTCATGGCTATTTTTCTCTCAACTTTTTCAAAACTTATATAGAAAAATACTTTACATATTTTTCTTATTGTATACAAAAATTAATCACTGTTTCTTTATCATAAAGTTGGACAAGCGCCTATTTAACTGAGAAGTTTACGATACTAGAGGTTCCTTTCTTCTTTCCCTGAATATCTCCATTAGATTATTTTTTTATTAAATCATAGCTGTGTACATTAATGCAATTATGTGATCAGATTCTCAAGACAACTACAAAACTGAATTTGGTAATTGTCATTTATATGATGTCCTGCAAACCATTTTTAGCATTGTGTGGAATATTTTATGATCAATTTTTAATGCTACATAAGATTTTAGTTAGTGTAAAATCAAAATAAACACATGAAAGGATAAAATTTAAGTTGTTTCAATATATACCTTTTGTATAATGTTTCCCTGTACACATATTCCAGTGTTTCTGGTAATATTCTTCTGAGTCTAATTTTTATGGTATGCATGTTATCAATTTTATTTAAAAATGTTTCTGAAGTAAAATGGCATTCTTTAAATTGTTTGTGATTTTTTAAATTTTTTATTAAATCATAGCTGTGTACATTAATGCAATTATGGGGTACAATATGCTAGTTTTATATACAATTTGAAACACTTTCATAAACTGGTTAACATAGCCGTCACTGCATTTTCTTAGTTACTATGTTAAGATATTTATAGTCTACCTTAGTAGATATAACATGTACCCTTGTAACACTTCCAAATGAAAGCTATAACCCAATTGTTTGTGATTTAATAATTCAGGAATACAATGTACATATGTTTCATTATCCCATAATTGTTCCATTTTTTCTAATTTATTTTGCATAATTTATTAAATCCTCTGTAATCCAATGAATTTATTTTAATGCCATCCTTGTTATATAGTCAATTGCCATATATGTTTAACCTGTTCCCTATACTTAGCCACATTATTTTTAAAGATTGAAAACATTATGAAGATCCTTGATATTATTACATACGTATTATTGGAGCTGCACTTTACACACAGGTTAAATTTCAAAAAAACCCAAACTTTTTGGTAGTGTTTTCTTACCTATGACTACAGCATGTTTTCACACTGATGTAGGACTTTTGTACATGTTCAGATATTGTCATCAATATCATAGTGAATTTTATTTTTTTTTTTGTAGAGACAGAGTTTCACTATCGCCCTCAGTAGAGTGCCATGGTGTTACAGCTCACAGCAACCTCCACCTTCCTGGCTTAGGAAGATTCTCTTGCCTCAGTCTCCTGAGTAGCTGGGACTACAGGCACCCACCACAATGCCCAGCTATTTTTTGTTGCAGTTTGGCCGGGGCTGGGTTTGAACCCACCACCCTCAGTAGATGGGGCAAGGGCCCTACCCACTGAGCCACAGGTGCTGCTCCTATATCATAGTGAATTTTTAATGTTGTATCTTGTTTCATGGTCCAAATTTTTTAATAGTTTCATGTAAGTATAGAAATCATTTATATTCTACATTTGTGATGTGCAATGCCCACTAAATCAGATTTAATAATTTTGAAATTACATTTTCTTTTGCTCAGTAAATGAATGCCAAAGGTGAATTAAACTCTCATTTCCATTATATGCTTTTTAATTTCTCCTTATAATTACATCTTTTTTTAAATTTCCTTTTTAGTTTTTGTCTTTAATTTCAATATTTCAGGGGTATATGTATTTTTTGTGCACGGATCACTTTTATAATGCTTGAGTCATGGTTGTAAGTGTGTTTATTACCCAGATAGCGATCACTGCACCTGTTAGGTAGGTTTTCATCCATCCCCTATTTCCCTTCACCCCACTTGATTACGGTTGAATTTTACTTCTTTCTATGTACATGTGTGCTCATCAGTTAGTTCCAGCTTAATAGGGAGTGAATGTGATAATTGTTTTTCCATTCTTTAGATACGGTCTCCAGTTCCATCCAATTTGTTGTGAAAAACATTGTTACTGGGTGGCACCTTTGGCTTAAAGGAGTAGGGCGCTGGCCGCATATACCAGAGGTGGTGGGTTCAAACCTGGCCCCAGCCAAAAAATGAAGAAAAACAAACAAAAAAACCCATTGTTACCATTCTTCATGGCCGAGTAGTATTCTTTTAGAGAATGAATATTTTGAAGTCATTCTAACTAGTGTACAAAATTTAAAAATGTGTATTCCTAACAATAGGGTTGAGAACTGGAAATTAAAGTCTACATTGCATAATTTGAATAAACCTATCAACTTTCTCTTTGTTCACATTTGTCAGGGGTACCTTCATCCATCCCTTACTTTCAAAACTTTGCTTTATTCTTACAACATTGTAAAGTAGCTTTATTTTGATCTTCTCTGGAAGGACATTCTTGAATACCTGAAATGTTTTCTCAGTCTGCGTACCAGTTGGTTTTTTCCCTCCATCCTGCTTGACAACACTTATTGCATTTTCCACTACACACAAACACGGTTGAATAATTTTTCTTTCCACTAGTTTGAGTTCCATAAGGAAGTTATTTATTTCTGTTGTTTTCTACTATATCACTGGCTTCCTAGAATAGTAGCTGTGTTGAATACATTAAGATTTGATTGCATTTTACATTCTACCCAATGCACTTGGTAATTGGCAAATTGAGTCAACATGTTTTGTGATAATTTAGATCTGTATTCATTTCTGCAATTTTATTCAGTGATTTCAATTTTAATTTCTAGTTCTATGAATCTTTATTTTCTCTCTTAGTACTTCTTTTGTAATGATTGAGTATCCTTTATTCCCCTATTTCACTTTCTATTTTATATCTGCCCTTTTCAAGGTTATCTTTAACCCTTTAATGGACATACTTACATGACTTAATATTGCCAAAGTTCATCATTGCTTATCTTAAATAATACAGGATAAGAATCCCAATATTACTCTCCAATTTTGGACTTTGTTGTTTGGTATTTTAGTACCAATATGATGGTTTCAGATACCTGCCGTAGACAGTGCTGTTGTACCTCCAGCTTGTCGTTGCTATTTGGACTGTTTTATATTTTAGTGCATATTTCACTAATTTACATTTTGACCTTTTTCTTGATTCATCAGATTGTTTTTTTAGCACCGCAGTCCTTTTCTAATTCAACTTCTTCCTAACTGTTTAGCAGTAATTTTAACAAGGACTCTTTAAAGGTAAACTCCTTTTGTGGATGACTGATATGGAGACATTTTTCCTGATGGTAAAAACTGAAAATAAATTTTGCTTTAACATTTACCATTTTTTTTTTATTATTTCAAAAAGAAACCAACCAAACTCACCAAAACTTTTAGGCTTTTGTCTTACCATCTTACAATTTTTTAATACATTTTAAAGAGAATGTTTGTAATATGTTTTACTCATTTTAGGGTGTGTTGGAGGTGTGCATTTTTGGAGACAGTTTTCTTTATGTCTCTACCCTTTAGATGCATATACAAAAGAGACGGGAATATAGAGTCAAAGTCATCCCCAAATACAATTCATGGTGAAAATTATAAGGTCAATTAAACCAGCAGATTGAAGTGCATCTTAAATAAATTGGCTCGATTAGGAAATTACTAACTCAAAAGAAAATCTAACATCCCCAATGATCGGTGGGCAATATAATTGGTGACATTGTTCTGAATGCTCTTTTAGCTTCTTAAAAGTATATATTATGATTGATATATTTTTTGAATAATTTATTCCAGTTTACTTTCCTATAACAATAGAACGAGCTCAAAGGATATTCGAAGGCTTTGATATTTTCTTTTCTACACGTACTTTTGCTTTACCCTCGGAGTCTTTTATGAAGCACTGGCTCAACAATATCAACTACCATAGTCATCTACAGGACATCTGATTCAATTTCATTAATACTTTTATTAAACAGCACAAAAATTTAAAAAGAAATACTTATATTTGTTCATTTAACTTTATCTCAAAAGTAAGAATTTATCTCAATGAATCTTTTTAATTTTTGTTCTGGTTAAGAAATAAAAATTATGACAAAGGAAGAAAAGCAATGCAGAGAATGAGACCTCTGATAGACACGTTACATCATAGCAAAAACAAATGTCAGAATTGTCAATATTTGAAAATTCAATATTTTCTGCTTACCAAGGTGTGGAACTCAAAGAAAAGGTTACTTCTGAGAATTGAGCTAAACATACAACATCTAATTGATCATAAGCAGAACACACAAAATAATCCTGGGAGAGCTTCTAAGTTGGTAACATTTGACTGTACCTTTAATCAATGTGTATAATATGTCTAAAGAAGTAATTCAGCAATAAAGAATAGCATCATTACCAATGAAGCATAAGTTATCCAAAAATCTTTTATTTTATATAAAAGCTGTATCCAGAAAAGAAAGTCTTAGAATGTCGTAGTTTATGAACACAGTAATCTAGTATTACTATAAACATAGCAACAATAATTAACAATTTAACATAACTAATCATAAGGAGCTACTAAATTCTAACATTAAGTTAATTCAAATAAAATGAAATTAAATTTTTAATTAGTTATACTATTTGTATCATGAGTGCTCAGTAGCCATGAATGCTTAATGTTTACAATACTAGACAACAAAAGAAACATTTCTATTATCATAGAAATTTCTTCTGCATAATGCTAGTTTAGACAAAAGGTTTCAATATTTAGATCTCATGGTGGTAAAATATACTAAGTTATAGCTAATCAACTTGTAGTATTCTATCACATTTCTAGAATTATTGTCACCGTAAGTTAATAAAACTATCTTATCATGATGTGATCACCTATTTAAGACACTTGACTGCTCTTGGTTTCAAGCATATCCAATAAACAATCCTCATATTTTCGGTTACCTTCCCTTGAGGAAACTGTGGCAATCAGAATACAATGTACTATCCATGCATACTCAATTATGCCAAACTTTATTAAAATATTGCTCATTAAAAATGGATAAATTAGTAATCTGCTTTTATTTAATTTTACAAGTAATTTTATAGGTAAATAATATGTTAATTATGCCAATATGTAATATTGTACCCAAAACATCAGTTCTGTTGTTAATTACAAATTAAAACATTTTCCCTTTTAGCTTTATACATTAGTCACATGTGCTTGGTTTTTGCCAGGTGCATCCAAATCACTGTGCCAATTCTTAAAACTTGTAGCATGTGATCATTAAAAATTTGATGATTAGGTGATTAGGCACAAGATTTATGCAACTTTGCAATCATTAGATATCAATAAGATATATACATTTACTTATAGGTGTACATATGCAAGGCTCTTCAGAAAACCCAGCTTAGTTCTCCTTTATGACAACTATGTTTTCAAAAAGTCAAAATACTAAATGAATTAGTTTTTTTCTTAATTAAACCACAAGTATCACAGTGTAGCACAAAGATAAACAAAAACTAAAAAGAAAACAAGCAAAGAATATACATAACTTAAGCCTAACAAACAATTGTGCTCTTCCATTTAATCCTGGGTGACACATAAGAAGTTACTGAATCTCTCTGTATTTCTGTTTCCTTACATACAAAATGGAAATAATAATAATTTCTGCCTCACAGGTCTACCTTCGTAACTAAAGTACTGCTTAAAAGTATCTATATCTTACCAGGATACAGTCAACATTCAGTGAATAATCATTGTTTTTATTAGAGCACATCCATGTGTTTATCATAAACTATATTGTAAAATGTACTTACTTGAATGTTACTGTGTGGGAAATCATTTAAATATCAATTAACAATAAAATAGTGGGAGAGAATCACTACAATTGTGGTTTGTTCATCAAAAATATATTCTCAAAGTCTATCCAACAGTGAAGTAGATGAAATAATTGAATGAGAGATATTTTGCTTTTAATATCCTAATAAAAATCTAGCAACATCATTCATTTCATATGTCATAATGAGGGAATCACAAAAATTTAAAAGGTTGTATTCTAATATTTTTAGAGGAGAAAAGTTAAGTGACATATTAGACTATGTAAATATATATATATATTTCAGAATATTAAGAGGTACACCTGTTTTGTTTACCAAAATCAATTTCGATTTTGCACAGATTGAGTCAAAGTTCTACGTGTGCCCTTTACTCAGACAGTGTGCACTGTTCCTAACACGTGTGAATTTAGCCATCGTCTCCTCCTTCTCTCTCCAGCTCGATTATCATTGAGATTTACTTTCATAAGTACACTTCGTGTTGATATCTTTAGTACCAACTTGGTAGTGAGTACCTGTGTTTGTCTCTACATTCTTATGTTTCACTTAGAAAAAATGGTTTCCAGTTCTATCAGCTCATCACAAAAGATACTAGATTGTCATTTTTTATAGTCTGCTAGTACACCATAGTATGCCCCTACCACATTTAAATTTTCCATTCATGTATTGGTGGGAACTTGGGTTTTTTCTTCACAATTGCGAATCGTGCTGACATAAACACATATTTTTAAAAGGAACGAAAGTAACAAAATGTGCAAATGGTGTTGTTGAAATAATTCTTTAGAGTCTTTCATTTATTCCATTATTTTGTCTTACTTCTGAAAATTCTTCATTTTTTCCTCAATAGTCTATCTAATTTAATGGAGCTGTGGTTGTTCAAGGATTTCATCTCAATGACTTGAACATGCTGCTCTTTTTATCAGACACATATCACACCTATTCATCTGACATATTCATAGTAACCCTTCAAATTTGATTACACATAATCCCCTCAGTGGTCATCCTTGACCATCTTCCTTCCCCCAATTTGGGTAAAGTTGTTCTACTTTGCATTCACTGTGTACCTCTCCTTCACAAAATTTGCTTCACAATAACTTAGTTTTGTGAGGAATCATTTAAAGTTTTCCTTATTCATTGAATATTTATTATTATTAATTATTAATATGTACCTTTACCATTTTGTCACCTCAGTTATGTCAGCAATATTATCTCAGGAATTCAGCCCCTCTGATTTAGAGCTGATAAAACAATTAATATTTGGTTGGTGCATTAATAAGGCAGGCAAGAACTAGAAATATAATAAATTAGGACAAGCAGCAAAACTCTTAGAAATTTAGAATTTTTCTATTAACTCACTATTGTACATAGCCGAAATGTTTTCACATATTATATGTTCTAGAGTACAATGATTAAAAATTGTGATAATTTATCTAGATGCTGTTGACCTTGATAGTATTTTTTTTCCATTTTAACCACATAAATTCTAATTTTGTTTCTGTTGAATCACAATGTCTGCTTTACAATTAAAAGAAAATGTATTTTCCATTTAAGTTGTAAATTTGGCAATTGGAATACAGATTCCAAATATTTATAAAATGGCTCAATATCCAGTAAACTTTCAGAGCTAACACTGGCCAGAAATAAAGGATTAAAATGCATACTTTTCTCTTGAGAAAATAATTATCCCCTTTTTGTCCTTATGATTGGAGCTGTGCAGCAGTGAAAGGTCCTAGGACTTCCTTTCCAATCAGCATGGTACCTGGTATGACAGAAATCTCCTCAGTTCTCTATTACATAGACAAACGTGTGTGGATGCAGGCTACAGAGAATCCTTCAGTTTATATTGCAAACTTCCCAAACTGAAATTGGAATGAAAAGATTATAAATAAATAAAGTAGCATCCCTTCTAGTCAATGAACTAGTTTCATCTTTAATACATTGTCTATGGAACATCATACATATTTCTTTTCCTTATATAACACATTCCTGAAAAGGAAGTAGAAATCCTTAATAAAGTTTATAGATTCAAACACATTCCTCTTACCTAATTCTTACTACTCTGTTTTCCTAAGTTAAACTTATTCTCATTCCTTGATTTGGCATTCTCTTGTATGATCAAATAAGAATGAGACTTCAGTGAGTATTAGACAGCAAGACCCATAAACCAGAGGTCTCTCAGCAAACATATAATACTGGAAAACAAAGTTTTGTGCCGTGAGTATACACAGCATATTTACAGACAGAATAGATTTTTAAAAAACATCCTCTCTTGTAGATAACAAAATTAGTTCTAGTAATAATTATGAAATTGAGCATATGAGCAGAAAATAGACACAGGGAAGTTTTGGTATTATCTTCTGTGTATCTATATGATCAAGGGGGTGAAAATATAAATAAATTAAATAAAATTTAGTGGTAGAGTTAAAAGGAATGAAAATGGTTTTATCAATACTTGTTGGTTGGGCATGAAGACTCATGCCTGTGATCCTAACACTGAGAAAGCTTAGGTAGGAGGATACCTTGAGCTCAGGAGTTTGAGACCCACGGGAGCAAGAGTGAGACCCTGTCACTACTAAAAATAGAAAAATTAGCCAGGTGCTGTGGTAGCACCTGTACAGCCTCCTCAGGAGGCTGAGGCCTGGAGGGTTGCTTGAACCCAGGAGTTTGAGTTTGCTGTGACCGAGGCTGATGCCAGAACATTCTATCCTGTGCAACTGTGTGAGACTATCCCCCCTACAAAAAAAAAAAAAAAAAAAAGAAAAGAAAAAGAAAAAAAGACTTGCTAATTATCTCAATGTAATTTTGAAAAGAAAGGAACAAATCATAGATCTATGATGGTAATAAATAGTATGATTGCAGTTTTTGCTTTTGTCTTAGCATAAAATATTTGGAAATACGCCAATAACTTTTTTTTTAAGAATTGGCTATTTCGCCAAATTTATTTTCGAAAGACAGTGTATTCAGATTTGTCAGCCTATATTCACTCATAATTGAAGAATAATTCTTCTTCAATTAAAACACAACAGTTTTGTAAAATTAAAATTTAAGGAAATGTAAAAACAAGTAGCAAAAAGCAAAAGACAATAATGAAAGTAAATTTAACAAAGACCCAGAACATGTAATTTTACAATGTATTTCAAAAAGAGAAATATCAAGTTTTTATTTCTTTGTTATCATTTCTGGTAGCTCTCAAATATATTCACACTAGCATTTGTTTTCTATGGCTACTGTAGAAAATTAACACAAATGTAATGGCTTAAAACAACATGAATGTATTATTTTACAGTTTTGGAGACTAGTAGTTAGAATAGGTCTCATTTGTCATGCTCAAGGTATCAGCAAGGCTGTGTTTCTCTCTGGTGGATCTAGGAAAGGATCAACTTCTCTGCCTTTTCTGGCTTCTAAAGGCTGCCCACATTCCTCTGCCAGTAAGCCTCATCTGGCCTTGGGTGTTTGCTCCACTCAGCTTCTAGTGAAGGCTATTTTCTCATTTAGCCCAGAGGGTAAGCTGGGGAAGGGAACAAAAACTCAGTAGTTTCTTTGAGTAAGCATGTTAGTTCTTATTCTATCTATAATCATTAGCTTTAAGGGTCTGAGTACTCTTGAGAAATCTGAAACCTGACGCTTGTGTGGGGCAGCCTTGTCTGTGGTCACGCACACAGATTCCGTTGGGGAAGTTAATCCCCTCTAGCTCTCTGTGGAGCAGGCGTGGTGAAGGCATCAGGCTCTTCCAAAGAATGGGTGGAAGAGAAGCTCCTCTACCCTATATGGCCATTATTCGTCAGAATGTTTACAGACCCAGCAGGGGTGTTTGCAAGCTGTATCCCTTATAGGCCAGCCTTCTAGTAAAATCAGGAACTGCTCAGATAAGTAAGTTGGCTGGTAGTTTAAAAGTAAGCTAGTTAAACTATTTTTATTTATTCCACCTTGCTCAGCTTATTTCTCTCTTTTTCCCTTTTTCTGGAGGTGGTATTCCTTGCCCAGAATGGGATCTTTTGTCTCCATTCTCCCTGCAGTAAATGGCAAGATTTTATTCTTTTTATGGCTATATAATATTCCATTGTGTGTATGTACTATAATTTCTTTATCTAGTCATCTGTTCATGGATACTTTTGTTGATTTTAAATTTTGTCAATTGTGACTAGTGCTGTAATAAACATGAGTGTACACATATCTTTTCAATATACATAGTATTAAATTCCCACCCTATGTGAGGCTGCTGGGACATCTGGTATTTCTATTTTTAGCTTTTGAGGAACTCCATAGTGGATTCAGTAATTTACATTCCCTCAAACAGTGCACAAGTGTTCCTTTTTCATCATTAGTTCCTTTTTTATCATTTCATCAACATTAGTTATTGCCTGTATTTTTTTTTTGCCTGTGTTTTTGATCAAATCAATTTTATCTGAGAGACAATATTGTAGTTAGTTTTGATTTACATTTCTCTAATGACTAATAATGTCAAGAATTTTCACATGTACCTGTTGGCTATTTGTATGTCTTCTTTCAAGAAATATCTATTCAGATCCTTTACATATTATGTTTTTAAATTAGATTATTTGTTTTTTTTTTTTTTTCCAATCGAGCTGCTTCAGTATTTTAATTATTAATCCCTTTTAAGATGCAGAGGTTGCAAGTATTTTCTCCAATTTCGGGGGTTCTTTCTTCACTTGGTTCATTGTTCCCTTTGCTGTGCAGAAGCTTTTAGCTTGATGTGATCCCATTTGTCCAATTTTACTTTGGTTGTCTGTGCTTTTAGTGTTTCACTTAAGCAGTCCTTGACCAAATACACTCAAAACTTTCTGCAATATTTTTATGTACTAGTTTTATACTTTGGGGGTCTTAGATTTTAGTCTTCCATCCATTCTGATTTGATGTTTACATGCAGGGAGATTTAAGGGCCCACTTTCATTCTTCTGCATACGGTAATATTCAGTTTTCTCAGCACCATGTACTTAAGAGATTATCTTTCACCCACGGTATGTTTTTGGCAACTTTGTGAAAGCTAAGTTCACTGTATATGTGTGAGTGTATTTCTGGGTTACCTATTCTATTCCAATGTTCTGTGTGTCTGTTTTTATGCCAGTACCATGATGCTTTGGTTCCTATAGTCCTGTATTATTATTTGATCCTAGGAGTGTTTTAAGAGCACTTTATAAATAGCTTATGGAGAAGCTATTCTTCCTTTCCATAATTTAAGATGTGAATTTGTTCAAGTAAATTTTAATTTCTTAGGTATGAATAGTTGTGTTCCCAAATTCAGGGTCATTCCATTAACATTATAAAAAGAAAGAAAGATTCATTACCTTTCACATTACAAATATATACATATATGTATATTAATTAATTTCTGTACTGGTACAAGAAACATTTACTTTAACATACATATAATACAAACTGTTCATCTGTAGTAATTCCTAAAGACCAGTTGTCAATGTATAATAATTAGTGCCAGAGTATGTTATTTGAAGGGGAGATATCAAGAAAATAAGAGTAACAAATATGCAAAAAAAGAAATCAAAGAACAAAAATTTTAGAGCAGCAAATAATGTAGTTGCCACATCAGATATATCAACAATTGGAAGCAAGGTAGAGGCAAAAATGCCAGGGGTGTTTGGAAGCTTTCCATAGTGGTATTGATGTAATGCAACTTTTCTTTACTGTTTTTACCATAGCTTTAAGTGAAATCTGACCTGTATTTTTTTGTTGTTGTTGCAGTTTGGCTGGGGCTGGGTTCAAACCTGCCACCCTTGGTATATGGGGCCAGTGCCCTACCCTCTGAGCCACAGTTGCCACCCACTCTTACCTGCATTTTAAATTGAATATTTAATGATAAAATGATCATCAATTAATGAGTAATTCAAAAAATTCAGGGTAAAATAGTAGTGTAAAGGTGAGATTGTCTTTTTGTTTCAGTAAAAATATGTTAAGTCTACACATTTAGTTTTCAAAACTACTTTGAGATATCACCTAACTTCAGTAAGATTAGCCCACATGACCAAATCCCCAAACCAGAGATGTTGGCATGGATGTGGAGAAAAGGGAACACTTCTACACTGCAGGTGGGAATGCACACTAATACGTTCCTTTTGGAAGGACGTTTGGAGAATACTTAGAGACCTAAAAATAGACATGCCATTCGATCCTATAATTCTTTTACTAGGTATATAAATTAGGTATAACTAGGTAAATTATCTTTCCTGTAACCAGTCCTGTTCAAAAAGGTTAGGGACTGCTGCAAAGGGACTTAATAGTGAGCATGAACACATTGTTTTGTAATTATTATCACATAATATTAGATGTTTGTACTCTTGGCAACATTTTTTGCAGAAGCGTATGCTCATGTTTCTTTATGTGTAATTGCTTGCACCTACCTATCTCTTGCAAATTGTCTTGTTCAATAAGTATTTCTCGATGCACTCCCACAAGATTTGCTAATCAATGCAACACACTTTCATAAAGGGGCTGGCACTATGTTTGGTAACAAAGGAAATTTAAAATTGGAAAAGTAACATGCTCTCTTTCCATGGAACATCATCCTTTTCAAGAATAGCTCAACACAAATAAAATAAAGACACAGAGAGATACAGGACCCATCACAAGTCCTCGGTTATATAGGAATTTACATAAATGTCTCTGAAATCCTTATTCAGTGTGACCATCGCACAGAGGCACACTGCAGATAATTAGAATGAAAGCCCTGTTAATCTTTCCTAATGACAATGAGGTCTATAACATATTACCTAAATTAGCAAATTAATATTTACACAGTGTGATGGAACTTTTCAAAAATTTGTATATCAGGGGAGAAGCCAAGATGGCGATCTGTAACCAGCTTTCCGCAGAGGTTCCCGTCCAAAAGGAGTGTGAAAGGACAGAAACTCAGCAAGAAAGCCAATGGTTTGGATCTGAGCCAAAAGAAAATGTCGAACAGCGCACATAAACCCTGCTGGGGAGACCTGAGAGCCCGAGGACACAAACAAAAAGGTACAGAGTACATCACCAAATGGACGGAAGTCCCCTCCCCGATGAAAGAGGTTCGCCATACCTCCATACAAACAAGCCAGCAGAGTCCGGACGTCCTCCCATCCTACCCCACAGGAGAGACCTTGTAAAAACCAGACCTCCTTCCCCTTCTAGGGTGCCGCGGCGCTCTCCAGCCAGGCATAAAACTGTATATTCTCTCGACCTACAAGTCGGAGTTCCTGGTGTTCCCCTCCACTCTCACCCCAAGGTCTGGAGGCCTGGCCCCACAGAGTCCAGATTCTTGGAGATTTTCTTGAGGGGTGTGGACGGGCACAGACTGTTGCTGAACTGTGCTGGTTTTCCAGCTCTGGAGTGGTGAGAGGGGAATGAGCCGAGAGGAGACCTGGCTAGCGGGAAGGTCTCCTGAGGCACAAAACGGCAGCCAGCTCCGGGAACAATAGCAGGAGAGCTGCACCCCCAGGGATGTTTTGAGGAGACACTCCCAGTTCTGGGCGGCCAGGGGAAGCAGGCGGCTTCTCTGGTGCCGGCAGAGGAAGCCTACTCTCAGAGGGGCTGCTTGGCTTATCTTTGGACCAACCTGGCCCTCAGGTGATGAAAGCTGAGACAAAAGGCTGGAACTCACAGACTGAGCCAGACCCATTTGCAGCCCCAGTCTGATCAGGGAAAATAACCTTGACAGAAATAAATTCTGC
>CAUYRH010127874.1:0-34102 GCA_963574655.1 Perodicticus potto | reverse complement strand
AAATGCAGAATACAAATGTCTTCACACAATAACTAGGAAAGTGCCATGAAGGCTATGTTAAACAGTTTGATGAAAATGTTTCAGACTGTATATGAAGCCAGAACATTGTACCCCACGATTGTACTAATGTACATAGCTATGATTTCATAAAAAATAAATAAATAAAATATTATATTGTAAATGATAAATATGATTTTATTTGCCAGTTTATAAAATATCTTTTATTTCCACAGGCCTTCAAGAGGAAACAAGGAACTCAGGCCACAACCTCAGAAGGATGTAAATTTGTTATTGTCAACTATGGCTCTCACTGTGCTGTACATAAGATCAGTAATCTCACGAGAGAAAAAATATCCTGTTACGCTCTCTGAGAAACAATAAATTGTAGAAAGTGGTGGAAAAATGTAGTTTGTGTGAGTTTGTGTGGTGGAAGGAATAGGGAGGAGGCGGGGAGAAGGTAATTGATATTTGACAAACTATTATAAGACCTTAAGGACACTATATATTCATCACTTAGTATACTTTTCAAAATCAACACTGGGAGGGCTCTTATAAGCTCAGTTTCACTGATGAGCAAAGATTCAGTGAGATGTAGAAACAACGTAATTCAAAAAACTGGTCCATTACAGAAGCCAGATTCCAGTTCAAATGTTTTCTAGCTTGTAAATTCTTATTCTTTAGCACATGACTGTTATTGAATTAAGGCAAATTAGGCTTCACATGACAGATATTTTTGGATGCATAGCATCATTTCCACAAGGCAAATATTTTTAGCTGAGCTGCAGTTCATTATAAATTGATAGGCACTAGCTATAGTCTAAGGAAGTGTATGTAAAATTCAACTGGGAGGAGGGCGAAAAGTGTTCTTTTTTATTCTTACATTGTAATAGTCACATCTGTCTAACAAGGTAACATTGCAAGGAGAAAATGGAGTAAGCAGGAAACAAATGAGAGGATTTGAGAGAGTAGGGGCAAAAATAAAACTACTGCCTGGTCTTCCCTTGATTGAATTGTACCTGAAGTGTTCTTGAATCTTTGTGCAGAACACTGACATCATGTTTAGCAAGCAAGCTCTTTGCTATTATGTACAGATAACAAAGAATATTTGTCATGCCACGGAGAAGATGCTCCACATAGAAAATGCTTTCTAATAAGATGGGAACTGTGAGTTTCTCTTTATTGATCTCTAATGGACTGCATTTATTATGTGGTCTTTTATCAACAGCATTTTGATATTGTATCAACATACATTTTGGGATTATTTCTTTTCTCAGTCCTGAATGCAAAATTGTAATGTCTGCCTTTGCTTTTTGCCCTTACCCCAGGTGTATTCATTCTCTATTGCTACCTAACAGATGATCAGCCACAAACTTAGCCGCTGAAGCCCATGTTTGTAATCTCATGGTTTCTGTGGGTCAGGAGTCCAGGCAAAGTTTAGCTTGGTCTCCTACTTGACGATTTCCCACAAAGTTACAATCAAGGTTTGGGCAGGGCTGAGGTCCCGCCTGGAGAAACAGTTGAGAAGGATACAGTTCCAATTAAGCAGGATTTGGGACAAATTTTAGTTCTTCCCAAATTGGACTGACAGCTCCATTTCTTCAGTTTGGGCTTTTTGTCTAGAATCTGATCTTGGTTCCTGGCCACACAGGCCTCTTTGAAATAGGGGCTGATGCAGGAGAAGGTTGCCCTACGACCTGCCACCTTGGCCCTGGTGGTGCTGATGCTGTGGCGGATGGAGGAACCAGCTTGCTGGAAGCGCCAACACCTGCCTTGCTGTCTCCTTCCCGTGCTCTTCTGGCTAGTACATTTCATGGATGGTGCCTTGCTGTCTCCTCCTCCTGTACATCTGACTGGCCAATGTCATGTCAGTTTCCAGGGCCTGAGTCTTCACTGGACATCTGGCTGTAACTGACGAAGACCCACGCCTAAGAAGTTTCAGTAAAACAACCCCCAGTACTACATAAACCCCTGAGCAGAGAGCTCAGAGGCAGACCTGGCTGGACCTCAGAAAGGGAACAGGAGAGCTTGTTCCCCTCCTGGGTCCTCTCTGCCTGGAGGTTTAGTTTTTCTTGTAGTTGTTGTAAATAAATCCTGACTTGCCACGACTCCTGTGGTCCTTCGATTCCTCCAAGCGGAGACCAAGAACCGAAATTCCGTCATCAGGGCTTGCTTTATCAATGTGTTCAAGGTAAGAAGGTCATAGGGAGTCTGTTGGTAAGATGATATAAAGCAGGATGTGATAAGCGCCGAGAGTATGGTGGATGCAAGTTAGTGTGTGCACGCACATACACGCAGACACAAATTCCTAAGATTGGATGGAACACAGGGCTGGGGCATTTGGAGAACACTTTCAATAGCAGGAAGGCTTTCAATGTGGCATTGGAAAGTATACAAATGACAGCAAGTGTAAAAAGGAAATCCATGCACTCATCAAGAGCAAGTAGTAAAGGCAAAAGTATAGTTGGGGGAATTGAAGCGGCATCTTCTAAGAAACTGGGAGCAATGGGCTAACTGAAGCAGAGGAAATGTTTCTTTAAGAATCTTAGTAGGGTACTGGTGAAACTTATTAAATGTAGAGTATCAATGTCTTTATATAGTGATTAAGACAATGCTATGAGGGCTATCTCTCACAGTACGATCAAAATGTTTCTGATTGTATATGAAGCACATTCTGCCCTATGATTGCACCAATGTACACAATTATGATTTAATAAAATTATTAAAAAAAAATAAAGTAAATTCCCTCTTGCAAAAAAAAAAAAAAAAAAAAAGAATTACTTGATTCTTGTGTGGCACTTTTCAGTCTAGAATCCTGAAAGATTATCCTCTGTGAGAGAGAAAAGGCAAGGCTGAGATGCTTTGATGATTTAGATCTGACAGTTTATTAAAATAATAAAGATGAACAAATATTTCAATAAGAGGATTTTCACCAAAATTTTGCAGTTTATGTTGTCTGAAGTCTGGGTTACTTTTTATTTGTTTGTTTTTGCTATAAGTTTAAATATTATCTAGAAATAAAGCTTTTTGTAAAATTATACACTCTCATAGTGTAAAAAGCATAGATTCCTTAAACTACATAGAAATTGCTAGTGTTCCGTTTGGGTTGGCAGACTCAATTCTACTGGTATATTGGCTCTGTGGGAGAAATAGGCTTTGATTCTGGGTTTGAATCCTGGCTCAACTACTTATCAGCTGTACTACTTTAGGTAATGTTAGTAACCTCTCTGAACTCCACTTTTTTTTCTTATATTTGTAGATGAGTTCTCTAATTTGTATTAAAGCTCTTTGACTGAGGCTCTTTTTAATGTTCACAGATGTATTCTACCATCTGGTTCCTGGTAGGTGCTCAGTATTTAATGAATAAGTGTAGGAGTGGGTTATAAGCTAAATTTAGAGTTAGGCCCCCAAACTCTAACTTTTATAATGCCAGCCACCTTGACATTTCCTTTGGTTTCTCTACCCATAGAGGGAGCATCAGCTGCTACACAGGGACTAGAATTCATTGGTAACCTTCCTACCCTCACAGGGTACTTTACTAGGACTGTGCTTTCAGAAAAGCAACCAGCCAAACTCTCCAAACTCATTGGCATAATTTAAAGAGGCTTAAATATTTCTGAAGGCTTTATTAGCCTTACTTCTAATTGATTTCTTTTTTGTGCCCACTGACTTGCCTTGGTGGTTCCGTCCTCTGGTCATCTCTAACTAATGGTTCAACTTCTTTTCCTTTAATTCTAAGCATTGTGGCCACAGGGATATCTTTCTCAGGATTTTGAACAACTCTTCTTAAACCTAATCTAGTGCTCCAATCGTGCAACCGGCTAGCGCACGGTACTGGTAAACATAATCTGAAGTTTCCCAAATTTATCTTTATGATTGTCATTTTCACAAAGTCATTACTAAAGATGATTGAGAACTGAAGCTAATATCCCTACCTGTGAAAAACTCCTATGAACTTGGAAGCATTTTCCTAGATCTAAAATGCATTTGAGCTCTCCTTGAAGTCCCTCATTGGCAGACAGAGTCTTTTTTCAAAGATGTCTGGGGACTAATTGACTTCTCCAATCATCCGTTGGGCCCTAGGCCCTGGGACCACATTAAACAAAGTTACTATAATAATATAAGAAGAAAACAGAGATAAACTATGTGAAAACCTACAGAGCCAATAATTGCAGTGGTTCAACATATTCTAGAAAAGATAAAAAAAGAACATGTAATAGTTAGGAGAGACATTAGTTGCCTACTATTCCCAAAATATTTTTAAAATTTAATAGACTCTTCAAGTTCCTAGTCATCTGCTATATTTATATAAACAGAAAGTTTCCAATTAATAGGCCTCTGTGGGACTTAAAAATCAACAATTTGAGAGCCTAAAAATCTGCATTTTATTTTTATGGTATTATTTTAATTCATTTTCCAGCTTTTGTTTTCAGCTAGCTTTTGTGTATTCCTTTATGAACAGTAGGCTCACTGTGTTGTAGATGTTTATGCTTCTCTATGTGACAGTAAAAATGAAACTGCTTATCAGCTAAAGACATATTTGTTCGGCTGTGTTCCGACCTAGTAAAGAGGAGATAATGTCACAGTTATGATTCACAGAGGTGCTCAGAATACATTCTGAAAAAAGTTGTAGTGTGGTCCTTCTACTAGGCAGGAACGGATACCAGGAAAAGACAAATCAAGAAGATGCCATGTCACATTTTTCCAATATACATACTGATGAATTGAGCCAACATTCCTCCCATGTGGCTATAAGTGGGTTACTAAGAGAAGGAACCCTGAGAAAATGGCTTACCTTACAGACTATTTTGGGAAGTGGAAGTTGGACAATTGTTGAGCTTGACTATCCTGAAAGAAGATATTTAGTATAATTGTGGGTGAGTCAAATTGACTACAGCATAGAATTAGGACTCAAAGAAAGAAGACTTGCTATTTGTTTCTGGGAAAACAAAGGAAGAAATCTGCCCGAGTAAAAACTGTGGAAAAGAAAGAATCCAGTGTTCCACGTGAACCTGAAGGTTCTTGATAATAAAGTAGCGAACTTTAGTAGCCACAATTTATGAGTAAATTATTTCTTAAAATCCCACTGAACTCTGTGTTCTTGCTTGTGCAGAATAATATAGACTAGAGAAAATTTCTCTCAATATTCACTGCAGAACAAAATATGTACATATTTTTTAATAATTACCTGGTTTCATAATCCTGAATCCTTATTGAGTTTTAAGAAGAAAGAGTGCTAAGAATTGGTATCTAAGTATGTCTGGGAATTTTAGAAAGTAAATATGCACTCCCCGCATCCCCAGGGTAACAGGTGATTTTACTTAGGAAAAGTAAAGAAAAAATTTAGAGCACTTCCCAAGAGAGTTGGAAGTGCGCCTCTCTCATGAAGGAGAAAAGGTGAGACAGAGGGAGACAAAGGCCTGTGCTGGTATTAGATACTCCTCTTGAAACTGGCTGCAAGTCTTTCATTGGCCTCCCTGCACCTCCAGGCAGTATTGCACTTTTCTATTGGCCAGTGATGGTCTCTTTCTATCACTCATTGGTTACCTAGGTTCACCAAACCAGAAAAGATGCTGGGGTCGGGCCCCAGTTCCCTGAACCCCGTTGACCTGGTTCAATTACTTGCCTGAGAAAGAAAGTACAACAGAGGCATGTTGGGGAGGAAAGCAGAAGTGGGTGGAAACTGAAAATAAAACTGGAGCGGCACAGGCAGTGTAGATAGGAAGTAAAAGTACACAAGCTTCAGGATAACTGGGATTTGCATTTAGGAAGAATAAAGAGAAAGTGTAGAGCTCTCCAAAGGGAGATGGAAGTGAGTCTCTCTCATGAAGGAGAAAACAGAGACCTAGAAAGTGAATATGTTAAGGCACGTTTTAGGTAATGTATCTTTTTCTTTTTTCTAGGGAAACTATTTTTTAATATCAGATTAATATAAGGGTGCACACAATCAGGTTATGTTATTGGCATTTGTTATGTAACAGCCAAGTGGTAGTTGAGCCCTTCCCCAGGAGATGTGGCATATACCCTTACCTTATCCCCGACAGGTGAGAGTTTACCCACCTCCTCCCCACTGCCCAGTCCTGCCTTCTTGAATTTAAATATGTTTTTCTCTCACGTGCCACGTCGTCGTTCATGCACTAGTTTCATATTGATGCTGATTACATTGGATGCTTGGTTTTTCATTCTTGTGATACTAAGGAG
Source organism: Perodicticus potto (assembly GCA_963574655.1). Taxonomy (NCBI): domain Eukaryota; kingdom Metazoa; phylum Chordata; class Mammalia; order Primates; family Lorisidae; genus Perodicticus; species Perodicticus potto. Next base: position 27,904 of record CAUYRH010127874.1, on the reverse strand, counting down.
GATGTTCTCCATGTTCTTCCAGGTAAATAGGAAAGATGTTAAGTTTCCCAACTTTCTTTGTGGTCAAATAGTATTCCATGGTATACAGACAGCACAGTTAATTAACACAATCATGGGTCGATGGGCACTTGGGTTGTTCCCACATCCTGGGAATGGTGAATTGAGCTGTTACAAACGCTCCAGTGCATATGTCCTTATGGTAAAATGACTTTGTTTTTTCTTCTGAGTAGATACCTAGTAATGGGATTGCAAGATCAAATGGAAGGTCTACTGCTCCTCGAGGGTTCTCCATTCTTCTTTCCAAAGAGGATGTATTAGGCTGCCATCCCACCAACAGTGTGTGTGTTCTCTTCTCTCCAGACCCACACTCACATCTGAACTTAGGGCCTTTGTGATGTGGGCTATTCTTACCGGGGTTAGAGGATATCTGAGGGTGGTTTTGATGTTCTTTTCTCTGATATTTGGGGCGATAAGCATTTTTTCATGTATTTGTAAGTAATGCACCTTAAAGTATGACGGAACTTCACAGACTGATAGAAATCAGGTTTCATTAATTTAGGAATAAAAGTAAAATTAAAGTCAGTATAGCTGTTTGCAGTGTTCATGCCCTTATGAGTTACTTGATCCTCACATACTCTACATACACTCTTCACTCACTACAAACTTGTAAAGTAAAAGGACAGGTTTTGTTCTTCCTTTGGTCGCTGTGGTCCAGAGGACTTCTGTGACTTGCCTGACGCACATGTTGTGGATACAGTGAGGCCAATATTTGAACCCAGATCAGTCTTCATCCAAATCTCATAATTTTCCACCATCTCTTGCTATCACTCATGTAGCGGTTGAGTCAGATATTTACTTATTCAGACTAAATAGCTTAGGCACATCTTAAGCAGAATACCACGAGTGTGATAGGAAACTCTTAAAGCAGGGCCAACCTGTTTGTCTTATTTCAGGCCTTATACTGGGTCCCTCCCAGTAGGATGTAACTGGCATCAAAACTGCACTTGCAGTAACTTATTGCTGTGGAATCAAAGACTCACGTCATCATTGCAGCTAAATTATCCACTCTGTAGTAGGACAGTGCTGAACAGAAAAAGGGATACTGTTTTAACACTTAGCAATAATTCCTCTTATGATGAGATTGATAGTTTAATATCTGCACACTGCACAGAATTTTGCATTGTGGGATTTAGTTTTTACCACTACACCACAATGGTGGCAGGGACCTCTTTGCACAGTGAGGAAACCCGCAGGGGCACAGAGCCAGGACTAGACCCAGCGCCCCAAAGCCCCACTTTCCCTAGTTTTCCACCCAGAAGTTGCTCTTTTCTCAAAATGTTCCAGGAGATGTTTCTTCTCACAGAATGTCTTTTCTCCCATCTTAGTGGTTGTGCTCATGTATTCTCTCCCTTTTTCTAAAAATCTCTTTTCTCTTCTCCTCCATCTTCGGGAACTATATTCCCCGTCTAATGCTTGACTTAAAATTCTGTCCCTTTCATAATACTTCATGCTTCATTATCTCTTTCTCTTTTCATTTAGGAAACATAATTGACCTTGTAGCTCATAATATTTAGTATTTAGAGCTGAACTGTTTTTAAAAAATACGGTTTTAACATATCAATGTTTGTTATTTGTTTTGATTTTTTTTTACTGTTCTTACTATTCTTCCAAAATAAATTATAACATCTCTGAAGGACAAAATAGGTCCTCGCTGAGTACAAAATCACTTAGCTCAATGCTGTGCATATCAAGGTCAACAAATAAATGATTTCTTTTAAATTATTTGCATGCTTTATCTATTTGAGGGAGAAACATATTTGAATTCCTCACTATACACAGCACACAGAGGTTGCTTAATATTTACTCTTTGAATTAGATTAAATTTGTCTTTTTCAGTCAATATTATTTCATGATATGTAGGGAGCTGCTGTAGAATCTCCATATAGCTCTACTATTAAATTTTATTACATTATGCATATTTTATGTAGTGTTAAAAGCTGTGTAAAAACCTGACTTTGATACACTATTAGAGAGATGACAAAAGTCTCTGTCCAGCTTAAGATTTAATTTTTTTCTTACTAAGATGCAGGGTGGTATAAATACATGGTCTTTATAAAAATATTTCCTCTCTCCCCAGTTACACAAGTTATATTCTTATATTTTCATTGTGATTGTTTAAAAATCTAGCAGTAAAATAAAAAAAATGCCACATCCACTTATATCATAATTTTACAAAAATTTCTAAAACATCTCCTTGCTGCTGTAGCCATAAAATAATGCTGAATCAAAGAAAGAAGAGTCCAGAAAGGGCCATTAGCACATAGTCTTATCTCCTTTGTCACCATAGGAACATTCACTGTAATACATTCTCTAATGTGATGAGGAAATGAGTCAGCACTCCTGTATCAAGGGAGATGTCCCAGGTCTACTTTTCTTGTTGATTTACTGTCAGTTTCTATTTAAATTAGACTTTGGACAAAGCAGAACCTAATTCATCCCCTTAATGATCATTTCTAGGATCTCTGGCAAGCTGACCACTGCTCAGGGCAAGAGAAAACAGATGAAACAGAAAATGCTACAAAGGATCCCCTAATGTTCTCATGCTCAGACGCATATGCACATGCACACACACATGTGCATATGCACATGAGCACACGCACACATACACACATATGTGCACACATTCACACATGCACACATGCACATGAGCACACATACACACATATGTGCACACATTCACACATGCACACATACATACATATGTGCACACATTCACACATGCACACACATACATAAACACACATGCACACACGTACATATACACATACATTCACACATGCACACACATATACACATACATGCACACATACATATACACACACATGCACACATACATATGCACACATGCACACGTACACATACATATACACACATGCACACACATACACACATGTGCACACATGCACACACACATGCACATGTGTACACACGCACACACACATACATATACACGCATGCACATGCACACACATACACACACATGAACTCACACACTCTGAAGGCCTGGATATACCAGGGATGTAAAGAACTATTTTTGGCCATGTAAAGTATAAGAGAGCTGAAAATGCAAGAAAAGACAACATTTGCAAAGTGGTCCCATTAGAAGGTCCTGGGCTGTCGAGCACACATTTGTGCTACCCTCTCCCTCACTGCCCTCCCACTGTGGAAAGCAGAGTTAAGTAGAGTCAAACCCAGGGTGGCAGATTTTGTTTCTCAAAGATGGCCACAGCGTTGTTTTCGGTCTCACAGGCTCTTCTGTATCTTTGTCTCCTGCAGGAGATGAAATCTATTTCTCTTCCCCTAAACCTGGACAGGCTCTCGCAACTGCCTCAATAATTAAAATGTGGCTGAAGTGACTCTGGTTGTCTTCCAAGGCTAGGTCACCAAATGTGATAGGACTGTCTACGGATTCCCAGTATGTCTCTGATTGCCAGTATGTGCTCTCTCTCTTCGCCTCTCTTTCAGTCTCTCTTTCTCTCTTTCTCTAACACACACACGCACACACACAAACACACCCTGTTAGGGCTCAGCTGCCATGCTGAGAGGAAGCCTAAAATGACGCACATGGAATGACACAGTGGAGAGAAAATAAAGTTCCACTCAAGACACATCAATGTGCAGATACGAGTGAATGAGCCTTCAGAGGTTTTCAGCCTTTCAGCCTTACAGTCTCTCAGCCAAGGTCACAGATAATGAAAAAGCAGAGAAAAACATCCCCACTGAATTCTATCCAAATTCCTGGTCAACAAAAGTCATAGCATAATAAATGATAATACTGCTCCACTACATTTCATAATAGTTTATTCAACCAAAGTGTGTGAAACAGATGTTGGTACCTGGAAATACACTTTTAGAGAAACAAAACTGAAATGTCTTATTGAGAGCATAGGATGGATGGAGGCTGAAATGACACTTGACAGGGAGGCTGGCAAAGGCCGAGAGGCCTCAGCTATGCTCTGAATGTCTGTGTCCCTCCTGAAACTCCTATGTTGAAATCCTAACCCCCAACTGATGGCATTAAGAGGTAAGGCACTGGGGAGGTGATTGGGTCATGAGGGTCAAACTTTCTTGAGTGGGAGTAATGCCCTTATAAAGGTGGGGGTGAGAGAGACCCCTCAACCCTTCTGACAAAGTGAAGACATCATTTACGAACCAGGAAACTGCCCTCACTATTTTCCTACTCTGCAGTCGTTTTATCTTATTCTCCTCAGCCTCCAAAACTGTGAGAAATAATTTTCTGTTGTTTATAAGCTAGCCAGTTTATGGTGTGCTGTTATAGCATCCCAAATGGACTAGAACAGCCTCCAAGTGACTGTCAGAAGGAGTGATATGGCTGTCCAAAAGACTGTTGGGGAGATCTTAAAAGAAGTGTGGGAAATATTATTGCAAAGTGGAGGAAGAGGGGCTTCCATTCTATCACATAAATAGAGGAGAGATGTTTATTGGTTTGTAGTAAACGTGGAAAACAGAAACTGTACCTAGTGAACTGACACATCTAGGGAAGGAGATTTTTAGGCAGAATTTAGGAATGGTCTTCTGGCTGTTTCTCAATGATTATCATAAAATGATATTAGAAATAGGCTAAAAAATAAATTATTCTGTTTTCAAGGCAATTTTGGTTTGAAGGTAACTCATTCTCATTCTCTTCCTCTTCAAGGTTCTCCATATGTATACCATAGAGAACTACTTAGCCATAAAAAATAGTGAACTGATTATCTTCTTGTAATAACTTGGATGGAACTGTAGATGATTCTTCTAAGTATTGCAAGAGTGGAAAAGCAAACACCGCATGTACTCACTATTAAACTGGAAGTAATTGATCAACACCCATGTGCACATATGGGAGTAAAACTCTAATGAAAACCAAGCATGTGGGAGGGGAGAGGAGAGGATGAGAAAATTGACGCCTAATGGTTATAATGCATGCTGTCTGGGTGAGGGGTGCACTTGTAACCTTGACTCCAACTGCACAGAGACAATTCATGTAACCACAACATCTGTACCCTTGCATTATTCTGAAATAAAAAAAATTTCAAAGGACTTTAATAGACTTTTCTATAAGGAGAATAAAAAAACAGCCAATAAGAGCAGGAAAAGATCCTCAAAATCGTTACTCATTAAGGAAATGCAAATCAAAACCAAAGAATACCATTTCAAAATCTGTAGGGCGGTAGTAAAGAGAAAAAATGGCTCAGCACTTGTAGCACAGTGGTTACGACATTGGCCACATACACTGAGGCTGGCAGGTTCAAACCTGGCCCAGGCCAGCTAAACAACAATGACAACTGAAACAAAAAAATAGCCGGGCGTTGTGGCCGGTGCCTGTAGTCCCAGCTACTTGGGAGGTTGAGGCAAGAGAATCACTTTAGCCCAAGTGTTTGTGGTTGGTGTGAGCTGTGATGCCACAGCACTCTACAAAGGGCAACATAATGAGACTCTGTCTCAAAAAAAAAAAAAAAAAAAAAAGAAGAGAAAAAAATAATGTGTTGGTGATGGTATAGAGAAATTGAAACCCTCATTCATTACTAGTAAGAATGTAAAGTGGTGTATTATTTTGGAGAACTTTTGGCAGTTCCTTCAAAAGTTAAATATAGAGTTCCTATGTGACCTAGCCATTTCTCTCCAAACTATATAATCAAGAATACTGAAAATAAGTCTATGCAAAAAGTTGTACACAAATGCTTGTAGTAGCATTATTCATATTGACCAAAAATGCAAATAACTCATATACACCAACTGTCAAATGGATAAAGAAAATGTGGTATATTCATACAATGGGATATTATTCTGAAATAAAATGGAATGAAATATTTAGGCATGCCAAATTATGGATGGACTTTGAAAACATGCAAAAATGAAAGAAGCCAGAATCACAGACCTATATGTTGTATGATTCCATTTATACGAACTATCTAGAATAGATTCGTAGAGACAGGAAGTAGAACTGTAATTGCCAGGAGCTGTGGGGAGAAGGACAGGGAGTGTCTACAGATGAATACAAGGCTTCATTTTGAGGTGACGAAAATGTTCTGAAATTAGGTAGTAGTTACGGTGCACAACTTTGTGAATATAGCAAAAGTCACTGGATTGTACACTTTTAAAAAAGAGAGAAGAGCTTCATAACAAAGATAAAACCTAGGATGTGGCTTTAAAATCTTTTAAGACCCCCAAAAGATACTAGGCAGTTCCTGAAAGAGCCATTTAGTCTGACATCAGCTAGACTCTCTAAGAATCTTCCAGACATGCCTCACATAACCCTCTCTGAGAATCAGAGGGCAAAGTCCCATAGCAGCATCCTAGGGAAGCCCAGGATATAGGACAGTTTGTGTGACAACCTGTATTGCACATTGATCCATAAGAAACGGTTGACTTTTTTTTTTTAAATTATGACCACAAATTGATAGGGACAGAGACAAAATGAAAATGAATAGGAAACTATGAAGCTTCAAGTGCTAATTCTTGTACAGAAGAATTACTCAGAAGTCAAAGAGTCGAAAAGGCAGAAGTGATCAGTACTGCAGAAAGTTAGCCCAAGGCCTGACTGAGGGACTCACACTCTGAGTACAACTGGGTTTTATCTTTGCTGTGAACCAAGACTTCCGCGTGTGTCACACTCCTTGCCTTTTTTCTAAACAGACACCTGTATGCTGGTTGGCTATCCATCACCATAAATTGACAAGTAACTCGTCTCTTTAGACAAGGGTTAAAAGAACTGAACAACTATACACAAAGAACTATAACTGAGAAGGAATTTCTACACTTGGACTTGCTGTAGATCACAACACAGGATCTCCAGCCTGAGACTGATGTTGCAACAGGATGATACATTCGGGAGAAATATCTTACATATTGGAGAGATGGGAATTTTTGTGACCATTGAGTCACAGATTATGTTCGTAAAAATGGCCACAGCAACATTTCAGGGCCATATTCTCTTCCAGAACTTTGCCACTCTTCCTCGAGTGGTGCAGTCTGTTTTACCTACTGGCTTCATTTAATATCAGGTAGCAGATATGATCCTGCAAGATTTCTGAGGCTAGATCACAAAAGGTGATAATTGCGCTCAGTTTGGCTCTCTTCTTTCTCTCTGTGTGTCTGCCCTTGGAGCTCATCCTCCACAACCCATTTAGAAAACCTACATGGAGTTAAATGAAGACTGCTGGCCATAAGCCATTATAAACTTCTGGACAGCCAAGGGAATAATCCTGGAGATTATTCTTGGCCCCAGGCTTCGTGTCTTCCATCTAAGGGCCCAACACAGGTGGGTAAAGAGAAGCTGTCTCTGCCATGTCCTGTCTGAATTACCCATCTACAGAACTTCTGAGTATGATAAATAGTTTTCTCATGAGATTGTGACTCCAACACCAAGCACTTAAGTTCTATTATAGTTCATCCATCTCTGTGGAATACAAAGAGTGCAAATTCCAATGGGCTGTGTGATTGTAAATATGTATAGGTTATGAAAGCCTGAATCATATTTCTGACCAACTGTTGCTTCCCCCCAAGAGTCCAAGATACAGTAGATGTGTGATTGGTGCTCAAATTTAGGGAATTATTTTTAGAAAATTTAATCAGTTTGTGGGTCCAGAAATTATATTTTTTTTTTGTACATAATCTTTCTTTAAAAGGGGATATGGCAAATATTTATTTTATTAACAATTAAAACTAAAAAAAAAAAAAAAGAAAAAACAATGAAAACTGAAAACAATGACATTTGGCTGTTACAAATTTTATTTAGAAATGTTAAGGTAATTTCATGAGGTTACTTACTGCTTGCCTGTTCTAAATACCCCATACCTTCCTCATTCTAAAATGAAGTCTACCATCCTATGCTCACAGAGTTTGCAGTAAGCCACCCAATTCAGGAACAAGAAGTCTTGGTAGTGGAGGAAGAGGTTGATTCATTTTCCTCGGAAACTCCCCCAAAATCTATATTTATAGAAGCCTATTATTCATCAATATGTATTGACAATCAAAAGTCATTGGATATTTGAGAAATGCAAAAAGCCCAAAGAGAAAGCTAGAAAGAACAAATAATCACTAATACCTGAGAAAATTATAATTAATGTAAAAGAAGAGACATATCAAATTATCAAGACAAAAATTATGCCATCCACATAACAGGAATTTCAGAACAAGTATAGAACAAATATACTAGTTAGAAATAATTAAGAAATGTTAAAAGGTTAACTCATCTAGGTTAATGCAAAAGATGTAAAATCTCTATCTTTCTTTATGGCTGAATATTATTTTATAGTATACATATACCATAGTTTATCTATTTGTGGCTCGATGGCCCTTAGACTGTTTACGTATATTGGCGATTGTGAACTGAGCGGCAATAAAAATTCTAGTGCAAATGTCCTCATGGTAAAATGATTTTTTTCTTCGGAATAGATACCTAATAATGAGATTGTGGGATCAAATGGAAGGTCTATTTTGAGTTCTTTGAGGATTCGCCATACTTCTACCCAAAGAAGCTGCATCAGTTTGCAGTCCCATCAACAGTGTAAAAGCATCCCCTCCTCTCCACATCCATGGCAGGATCTATAACCTTGGGACTCTGTGATGTGGGCTATTCTCACTGCGTTAGGGGCTAACTCAAGGTGGTTTTGATTTGCATTTCTCATGATTAGGGATGATTAGCATTTTTTCATCTGTCTGCTTGGGGGAAAGTTCTGGTCATGCCTCTTGCCTGGTGAATGATAAATGGAGTTGTTCAATTTGAGTTCATAGTTTGAATTCTCTGTTAATTCTGGTTATTAGGTCCTTGTCAGAATTGCAAGATATAAATATCTTCTCGCATTCTGAAGGTTGTCTGTTCTCTTTAGCTGTTGTGCCCTTAGCTGTGTACAGCCTTTTAGCTTGGTCATGTCCCATTGATTTATTTTTAGTGTTGCTGCAGTTACCAATGGGGTCTCCTTCAAAAGTCTTTTTTTCTGGGCCTATGTAATCAAGAGTTTTGCCCATCCTTTCTCCTAGAATTTTTATCATTTCAGATCTTAGACTTAAATCTTTTATCCAGCATAGGTCAACTGTTATAAGTGGTGAGAGATGTAGACCAAGTATGAGAATTTCACATGTGGCTAACCAGTTATTTCAGCACCATTTCTTAAACAGGGATTATTTCTTTCAGGATATGCTTTTGGTGGGGGGATTGTTTATCAGAGGCTTTATATCTTTTGTATTTACCTGGATGGATTTAGACAAAATCCTTCTAAGAAAACTATTACAAGAATGGAAAAGCAATCATCAGTGTACTCAATTCTAATATGAAACTAGTAGATGAACAACTAACTACATGCACATACAAGAATAAAATACAATTAAATTCAAGTGGGGGGAGGGAGGGAAGGAGGAAGAAGGGTAGGAATTTGGTAAGTTCTCACCTAATGGGTACAATGTGAGTGTCTATGGCACACCTCCTGGGTGAAGGACTCAACTACAACTTGGACTTTACCTAACAAATGTAAAAAACGCTACCTACTGGTTTGAACTCACACGTGTATCTGAAATAAAAAAGAAGAAATATTAGAATAAAATTCATCAGAAAGAGCCTTTAAGAATAAAAGTCAGAAAACGATTAAAACACTCACACGTAAAAGCACTGTAATAAAATGTTTATGTTCTAGGACAAAAATAAGGATCCAATAAATTCCAGAGAAGTGGAGGAGCAGTTGGGGGGCCATTAGAAGTGGCTAGGTTGTCACTCAAAGGAAAACACTCAACTGGTACCAAACTTGTATGTAGCAGCATTGGGAGCTAGAAGGCATTGGAGCCATGACTGTAAAACTAGAATGCTGTAGCCAGTACAACTTTCAAATGTTAACAAGAGAAAATGAAAGTAGAGATCGGTAGATGATAAAGTAGATAGATAGATGATAGAAAGACAACTACACTGTGCTGGTTTTATAAACAATTTGAAATACTTTCGGCAGCACCTGTGTCTCAAAGGAGTAGGATGCTGGGGTTCAAACCCAGCCCCGGCCAAGACCTGCAAAAAAAGAAAAAAAAAAAAAAAGAAATACTTTCATCAAACTAGTTAACATAGCCTTCACAGCATTTTCTTAGTTATTGTGTTAAGACATTTATATTCTATGCTTACTAGATTTAACATGTACCCTTGTAAAATGCACCATAGGTGTGGTCCCACCAATTACCCTCCCCCCACTCATCCTCCCTGCTCCTCTCCCATCCCCCTCCTCTTTCCCCTTCATCTTGGGCTATAGTTGGGTTACAGCTGTCATAAAGAAGTGTGGGTATTTATGAATTGGTTTCATAGTAGGGCTGACTACATTGGATACTTTTTCTTCCATTCTTGAGATACTTTGCTAACAAGAATGTTTCAGTTCCATCCATGTAGACATAAAAGAGGTAAAGTCTCCATCTTTTTAAAGGCTGCATAATATTCCATGATGTACATTTACCACAATTTATCAATCCATTCATGGGTTGATGGACATTTGAGGTTCTTTCATGACTTAGCAATTATGAATTGGGCTGCAATAAATATTCTGGTGCAAACATCTTTGTTATAAAGTGATTTTTGGTCTTCTGGATATATACCTAGTAGAGGAATTGAAGGATCGAATGGTAGGTCTATTTTTAGGTCCCTACATGATCTCCAAACTTCTTTCCAAAAGCACATTGTACCCCATAATTGTATTAATGTACACAGCTATGATTTAATTTAAAAAATTTTAAAAAGTTAAAAATATATAACTACCACATATCCCAGCAATCGTACCTCTAGATATTTAATCAAGTGAAATAAAAATAAGTATCTCAAAAAAATCTGAAAACCTGTGGGTTTATTTATCAAAAAATAAACCCACAGGTTTATTCCAGCATTATTCCCAATTGCCAAGATAATTGAAGCTACTGAAATGGCTGTTCAGGATGAATAAATAAAAAAACCATGAAGGTACACTCACCATAGACTATTATTCAGTCATAAAAATAATGAATATCCTGCGATTTCAACAACACAGACGGGTCAGGTGGACATTATGCTAGGTAACATAAGACTGGCATAGAAAGAGAAATACTGCTATTGGTAACATTAAAAAGATGAACTCATAGAAGCAAAGACTACAACAGCAGTTGCCAGGGCCCGGAGGCAGAAACAGTGTGGCAATGAAGATCAAGGGTAGCAACTTCTACTTAAAAGATAAATAAGTCTTATAAAACTAATATACAGCATCATATCTACAGTTAATAATATAATGAGGTAAAAATAATATAATAATGTTTTATAAGCTTAACATTTGCTAAGACAGTAGACCTTAAGTGTTCTATCAATAAATAGTTAATATGTAAGATTATGAAAGCATTTACTGCCTTGAGTGTATTATTACAAAATGTACATAAAAATAAAAAAAAAGAAAGATACCTACAAATATAAGTACTGCATATTAGCAAGCAAGTAAGTACCAGGAAAGCTTCCGTAAACGTTCTCTGGAAAATAAATAACTAGAATGTTATTCTAACCATTAAAATACTCTGAAAGGAATGATTCCACAATATTCCAGAAAAAGTGGAAAACAAAATTCTAGCTCAGGAAAGTGAAATGAATTATCACCAAAGTGACACATGTGTTCATATATATAAGAACGCCAGTTTTATTTATCATAAAGAACCATAGGATTCTAAGGACATCCTTAAGAAGTTAGGAAGTGTATCGTATCATATAGCGCCTTTAATAAACTAGAAGAAAATAGTAAAATAAAAGCATATTTCTTCTTTATTAAGAAAACAAATCATAAAATGGGATAGTTATGAAAACTCAAGAGGCAAAAAATATTGAATACAAATCAATGATTCAAACACGAAGGGAAAAAACTTGCATGGTATGACTTTAATCACTTGATAAAATATAAGAAAATTAAATAGCATTTGTTTTGGATGCAGGAAATATCCTCAATCAAAAGGTGCATACTTAAAGACATAGAAATATATCCTTATCTGTAGATGCAATTTCCACATCCACAGGCACAATTATTCATCCTACCATAAAAATGATTACAAAACTACAATGTTATAATTATCATTAAAAGTTTTTGCATTTTTAGAAGCATTGTAATATGAAGGCTGAAGATTTTATTATAGTTATTGCATAGAATTAAAATATGATTATTGATTTTTTTAAAGTAATGCAATACCTAAATAAAAAATGGGGAAAAGATTTGGAGGCAAAATATATGTGTTAATTTCCTCATCCTTATAATGTAAGGGTTTTTTTTTTTTTACTTTTTAAAGTTGATTAATAAAGAAATAGAGAACTTATTTCTTTATTAAGAATATATTACTTAAAGAGCAACCATTAGAAGTTAAACATACAATTTGAATGATGACAAGAGGAAAAAATGTTAAGTGTACTAAATCTATCTTATTTTATAGTGTAGAGCCAGTAAATCCTTTTTAAATTTTATAAATCAAGAAAGGAATATTTGCACATATTTGTGAAAATAATAGAGGTACTATATTTTAAGGGGATGTAGTTGCTCTTAATAGATTGTGATAACATAGTCATAAAAGTAAACATTTTATATACCTTGATTTGCAACAGATATCATGATGGTAACAAAGTATGAAGCACCAAACACATTATATAATCCTGAAGATTTTTGCTCCCTATAGGCATGTAATAAGAATTATGTCATAACTACATGGGTAATAACTTTTTTTCAAATGAATTATATTCTTTATGTAATTGACATAGGGTAAGAGCTATTGGATACAATTACTACTGTCCAAAGTTCAAGCAAATTATATGTGAAGAATAGCTGATGATTTAAAAAGTAAATACATTATTAACTTTGGTATTTATCTCAACATAATTATTACATTATTTCCATATTTAAAATGAGAAAAACGATGATTAGAATCATTCTATCTTACCGAAAGTCATACAGTTATTAAGTGGTAAAATCCAATTTTGAACAGTTTCTAGCTACCAAGAGCTTATAATTTAGATAAACATGCTAGGAATTTCCTGGCCATTATGTGTACTTTGTGTTGGAGGAAGGAGTTTTTTGTGATAGTAAGAAGAAAAATTAAATGGTATTTCCATAGAAGATGCCAAAGCAAAGTGTATTTTGCAGTTAGGCTGATAGAAATAACTGATTATTACTACTAAGCAAATGTATTGTGAGTTAACGTCTATTTAACCATAACATTGTAGCCACAATCTCAAGATTTTAAATTTTAATTGTCAAAGAGAATATTATTTTTTTTAAAAGCATGATTGTTCTACACATGTGTTTATGACTTTGAAATTCATGCTAAACCAATAGTTATCACAAAGACCACTACCCCTGAATCATTAGTATTTGTGATATGAGGCAAAAGGTATTAAAGTAATCTTAACAAGTAGAAATGGGAAAAAATTAAATTTTTATATATGAATGAAAAAATAATATCATAATCAGAGCGTTAAATGAAGTGGCTGACATTTATCTGCCCCATAATTTTAAAGAGTTCTATGGAAGATATGTTAAATGTAAAAATACTTTGGTATCGTGAGATCTTAAATTGTACTTCAACTAAAATTAAAAATAGAATCGAGAAATTAGCAAGTAATTTCTACAAATTCATAATTTTAAGGTTTTTTTTATGTGTAGTGACCTAAATTCTTTCTTTAAGAAGTTAGAAGAAGGTAAAGTCTGAGAGAGAGTAATTTGGCCTCCTAATCCCCATGCATATTGTAAAGTTTCTTCTGAACATGAACTCTCATTGGGACATTTGGTTGGTACCTAGGCACTGTGGAGGTGTTCTCTGAGGTACAAGCAACCAGGTATTAGAGAAAAATCATCTCAATGAGTAGAATGTTTGAGCCTTACCTCTTGCTGTCACCTTTTAATGACATTATCAGAACCACAAGGTAAGAGTTTTATATATTTTATTTTTTATTTTCACTGTAACTCTGGCAGGTAATTATGATCTCTTTCTTTTTCCATATCCAATGAAAATGAGACTCAAAGTAGTTAGTGACTCACCCCAGGACATTTAAGTAGTAACAGAGAGAACTAAGCATTAAACCTAAATCCATCTGATTTCAAAGTATAGATGCTTTATAATACAGTTGCTTTTTTAAATAAAATGAATCACATATATTTAAAATATGCTTTGCAAATCATACTCAATATATCTTATGTGAATTTTAAAAATTCTCCTAAAGTTATGATTCATTCTATAAGAATAATTTATGACTCAATAGATGCAACCCATTATCTCCTATCTATGAGTATCACTCCCTTCCCTTATTGTGTTAAAGATACATGAATAAATGTTCTCTATTCTTAGTGTGAGAGCGTGTACATGAGGGAATATTAAAAAATAGTATGTGTGTACATATAAACATATATATTTACATGCATACATATATGTATATTTATATCGAAGGGACACAGCCAGCACAATGCAGGCACTGTGGTATACAAACATTTTACAGCAAAATTTTCATCAACACAAAAAAATGTGTTTTTTGTAACAGCTGAGGTTATATATTGTTAACAACGCCTGTCAGGAAGATTTCATTGTTGAGTGAGATGTGGGACATGCTAGTCCAGGAACCATTTGTGCACCTGAGAATTAAGACATAATTTAACATCAAGTTGGTAGTAAAAAAAGACGTTTGAGGATTTTACCTCCTAATGGTGTGGAAGAAAACAATGACACTGGGAATTCACAGAGCTCAGCAGGAACCAATCAAATATTATGACGACTCTGGATGGTTTTATTGAATTGTGAAAAGACAATTTCATCTAGTGGTATTTTAGATCATATAATTCCTTTACTACGTACATCCTAAACCTCCTTGTTTAAGTTTATTCCTACATTCTTTTGTGGTTTTTCTCAATGGAATTTAAACATTTTTTCAATTAGTTCATTATTAGATATAGAAAGGCTACTAATTTTTTATGTTGATTATGCTATCTGTGAGTTAATTTATTTATTCTAACAGGGTTTTTTTTTTAGTGGAATCTTTAGGGAGTTTATATATCAGATTATTCCCCTCTTTTTAATTTAACTGTGTTTTTTTCTCATATGGGAATGTTGTTGTTTATCTTTTAGTGTCATATTAGTATTCAGTACCTTGTATACCTGCTTTTCCATTCTTGTGATATTTTACTAAGAAGAATGTTCTTCAACGCCATCCAGGTTAATACAAAAGATGTAAACTCTTCATTGTCTTTATGACTGAATAGTATTCCTTGGTATACATATACCATAGCTTGTTAATTCATTCATGGGTTAATGGGCACTTAGGTTGTGTCCACATCTTGAGGATTATTAATGGAGCTGCACTGAACATTCTAGGGCAAATGTCCTGATTTATAGATAGGATTGTGGTATCAAATGGAAGATTTACTTTTAGGTCTTTGAATATTCTCCATATTTCTTTCCAAAAAGACTGTATTAATTTTCAATCCTGCCAATGGTGTAAAAGTGTTCCTTTGTTTCCACAACTGCGCCAGCATTTGCAGCTTTGGGACTTGGTGATGTGGGCTATTCTCATTGGAGTTAGGTGATATCACAGGGTGGATTTAAATTTGCATTTCTCTGATGAGTAGAGATGATGAACATTTTTTCATGTATTGTTCACCATTCATCTGTTTTCTTCAGAGAAGATTCTGTTCATGTCTTTTGCCTACTTGTAAATGGAATTGTTTGCTCTGTTCTGGTAGATTAGATTGAGTTCTCTGTAGAATCTAGTTATCCGTCCTTTGCCAGATTCGTAGCATGCTAATATCTTCTCCCATTCTGAAGTTATCTGTTAGCTTTAGTTGTTGCACCCTCAGCTGTGCAAAGGTTTTTATCTTGATCGTGTCCTATTTATTTATTTTCGGTACTGTTGTGATTGCCAAGAGGATCTTCATAAAGTCTTTTCCAGGCTGATATTCACAAGACTTTTTTCCCATAATTTCTTCTAAATTTTTATTATTTTTTGACTTAAATTTTTATTCTGGAAAGTGTTAGTTTTTAAAAATAATGTGAGAAGCAGGTTCAGTTTCAGTCTTCTATATGGGACTAGCCAGTTCTCTCAATACCATTTATTAAATAGAGATTCTTTCTCCCAATTTTTGCTTTTGTTTGGTTTATCAAAGATCAGATGGTGCTAAATGGCTGGTTTTATCTCTAGGTTCTCTATTTCATTCCATAGATCTATATCTCTAACTTTGTGCCAGTACCACGCTATAGTTGATCACTATAGACTCATAGCATAACCTGAAGTCTGGTAAAGTGGCGCCTCCAGATTTGTTGTTTCTTAGAATTGCATTGGCTATTCAGGGATTTTTCTGGTTCCATGTGAAATGACATACATTGTTTTTATGCTCTTCATAAAATAAAATCATATTTAAAGATGAATATTATGAAAGATAATTGTGGTGTTGTCGATCTCTATTCATAATTTTTGGTAAATAGTATTCTGATTTTACTGTCATAAAGATAATAAGTCCTTTATCAGCCATGAGACTGTTCTAGAACTGATAATCTCTCTTGTTTTTAATGATGAAAACTGATTGTTAAGATAGATAGTCTTTCTGATTTCTTGGCTAGAGTTATTTTGATTCAGGAGGAGAGCAACACAAATGTACACAAATCAACTCATTATGATCCCCTAAACTGTAGATTCAGTTGTGTACAAAGATCTAAGTCTTTTCAGTCAGGGTAAACCTTTAATATATAAAAGAAAATAAAAATCTCAGGAAAAGGACCCTTACTTCTTTATGCCAAAAGAGAAGGTAAAGGCCTCAGGCCAAAGGCCTTACCAAATCTCTGGATTTTCAGAGATTTCTAACCATTATGTTTGTCTCCCAAGGCTAACCACTACTGTAAAAAAGAAGGTAAAGGCCTCAGGCACTTGTGAAGAAATGGCCTCAAATATGATTCATTACAAAAAATCTTTTGTTGGCCTTCCACAAACAAGGACATACAAATTTGTAATTTTAGGTCTATGAACTATGATATCTAGCTCCTGAAATTAAAGTCTGTTTTGATTCCACAATAATAATTTTAATTGCCAATTTATTTTCACAGGTGCAAAACAGAGAGAAGAGAGGATCAGCTATTATTCCACCCACCCAGGGACAACTACATAATTGATGATTCTTTCAGTCTCATTTTTTCCTTTAGCATGTGCCTTATCTTATGCAAAATGTAGATATTCCTGGGTCTCCCAAAAATATAACTATTTTGTCTCACTCACCTCCTCCACCTTTTTCTTTATATATTCCTTTACATGCTTAAACCTCCAAATTCCCCTTGGAAAAACAGTGACAATTTTGTCTGTGGTTTGTGTTTTTCCTGGGATGGTGCTCAAATTTGGCTTAATAAACCTTTATTGATTGAGATTTTTGCTTCAGTCACTTATTTTTGGTTGACATTACTGGAAATGCTGGGGAACAGATGACTAATTTCTTCCTCCCTGAATATCAACCAAGAAACTTGGATTTGCAGATATTTCTAACCATTATCTTTGTCTCCCAAGGGAAACTACTACTGTAATAAGACAAAGTTGAGGGAACCATAAGTCAAGAGATGGTAACAAAGCAGGTTTGGGTAATATCACTGAGCTAATAGAAAGCATCTTGTCTGAAGCCTTACTTCAGGACGTAAATAACATGAACATCTATGAGGAATTGCCTCTTTTGTTAGGAAGTTTAAATAAAATAATCTGTTATATGCATCTAATGCAAACTGATCAAAGAACCAAAGTTATTCTTTAATTTTGGCAAATATTCATTCCTTATGGTTAAATGTAAATGCGTTGCTCACTTGAAAAAAAATTAGGTTATATTGTTACCAGACTCTTTCTGTTGGGTCCTTGGTCTCAGAAATTCAAAAATGAATTCATAGACCACCATGGATAAGCAAAGGTTAGATTGTACTGACAGATTAAGAGGAAAAGAAAGACAAAGCCTGCAGCACAGTAGAGGGGAGTCCTGGGTGGGTAGCCCATCTGTGCTCTCTGTCTAGGGGTTTATATGCAGCTTTTGATACCCTGCAGGCAGGAGAGGTTTGGGGCATGGAATGTATGTCCAAAATATGTCACAGCTGTTGGCACCAGAGGCCTGTGGGCAGAAGTTAATTTTAAAACTGCTATAGTGTAGGAATTCAATCTTGTCTAGGGCATTGTGCCCCTTCCTGGGAGTGGCAGCCTAGATGGAATACTGATTAAACCAATTTATGAGACCCTGGGCCCAGAAAATGGGGTCTCTGTTTAGCCCTAGGCAAATGGGACCTGCGTCAATATGAACTTAAGTTAATAGGATTCTTACTGGTACATATAACCTTAGTAAGATCGGTGGAGACACCAAATATTGAATTGAAAAGCTACAAACATTGAATTGAAAAGCTACAAATATTGAATTGAAAAACTACAAACATTGAATTAAAAAGCTACAAACTATGCCCCACAGTTTAGGTCATCTTCTTTGTTAACTTTCAAATGAATAGTAGACCTGAATTTCTACTTAGAATATATTATTTGACTTGAATTTTGATATAATACATTTCAATCCTTCATGATCTCTAGTTCTGTTTTTCACTCTGGAAGAAATCATAGCAAGAAGCTAGAATAAATACATAAATAAATATAAAAGTTGTTTACCAACCAAGTATAATTTATAGGCATCCACAGAAATATCCATAAATAAATAAATAAATAACATGGGGAGGAGTGCTTACAAAGAAGCAATACTACAAAGAATAGATCAATGTCACAAGGTACATGAAATTCTTGCTGTATAACAAATTTATGCTTCTAGGGGAACAACATCCAGCAAAACCATTTAAGAAATGAACCACAGATTAAACAAACAAACTGCTAAATTTGAGGTGCTGCAAACCTTTCCCCATTCATCTGTAGCGGCAGTTCTCAACCTGTGGGTCGTGACCTCTTTGTAATAATGAAAATACATCGTGGCATTAGGAAGGTTGAGAACCACTGAATTCTGTAGCATTCTCACTGATCTGGACTTAGAACTAGATGCAAAATAAATCATCCACAATCTAGTGTTCGGAGTAGTGAATCAATAAACATAAGGTTAATGGGTCCAGGTTACCCTGTGCATCTAAGCCCACCTCTAGTTACAGATTTGTTGGGGTAGGAGACTAGCAGACAGAGCTGAAACCAGATGGAGGCCTGAGCTTGCGAACTGGGTGCAGGTGTTACAGAAAACAAATTTAAAAAAACCACAAGTAAGAACTGGCTTCATCTGGCTTCTCAGCTTCAGCCATCTCTGTCACCTTATATGAACTTTAGCTACTTATATTATTAGTTATAATATTATTTACATTGTGGTTTTAAAATTTTTCCACCCTTAAAATTACCATGACAGTTTTGAGGTAGCTACATAAAGTATGAAAATGAGAGGAGCTCAATTCTAGGAATTACTACTCATATCTTCATAAAAGTCAGCCCCTTGGCCTTGAATATTCCTCCCCTTAATTGGTAAAACAACAAAAGATCTAAAACCATTTTTACCCAGTGCAACTGCTCTCTTTTAAGCCAGCTCACTCTCTTTCCTCTTTTGCTTTCAACAAAAGCTTCACTTAACAGGATGAATTCTGCAATTCTTTCCCAGCTAACAACAAGAACTTAGAAAAACCTCCACAAGGAGGCTGGTTACAGGTTCAAATAAATCTCAGTATCTATCGAATATAAACAAATTAAGCCACATTGCCATAACTAAAATGGCATACACTTTATTCTGAGACTTCTTTGTCATCTCATTAAAATCTAGTTATGCCTCGTAATGGGATTGTGGGATCAAATGGGAGGTCTAATAGGAGAAGAAAAAAAACACTTTTTCATAAAGACATTTGTACTAGACTACTTATTGCAGCTCAGTTTACAATCACCAAATGTGGAAACAACCTAAATGCCCACCAACCCAACAACAGGTTAACAAGCTGTGGTATATGTATACCACGGAATACTATTTAACTGCCAAAAGGATGGAGACTTTACATCTTTTGTATTAACCTGGATAGAACTGGAACACATTCTTCTTAGTAAACTATCACAAGACTGGAGAAGCAAGAATCCAACGTATTCAATTCTGATATGTAGCAATGGATGATTTAATACACACCCGCAAAAGAGAAAAACTCAAATCACTTCAAGGAGGGGGCAGGGGAACAAAGGAGCAGGGAGAGGGCAGGAGGGAGGAAGATGGGTGTGCTCCCACTTAATGGGCACAGTGCTAGGCTGCTTGGCACATATCTCAGGGATGGAACACAATTATAAGAGGGTCTTTACCTAACAAATGCAAACATTGTAACCTAGTTCTTTGTACCCTCAATGAACCTGAAACAACAGAAGAAATTGAGTTATGAATAAGGTAGTTATCAATAACATTTAGGGAATAGCCTCTTTATGTGTACTCGGCATTTGTACTTTTATGCAAAAGGTAAAATATACATGTAAATGGAAAAATTAAGCCTTAAAATATGAATACATTCCCTTGATAATTATTGTTTGCATTCAAATGGCTACAAGTTTACTGCAATTTATTACAAACTTGTAATTGACGTGGTTGGTAAGCAGTAATGAAGAAGAAAGTCCTTTCTTAGTTCTATCTATAGTTAGGGTTGTGCTTTATAAATGGCAAGTGCAGCATATGTGACCTTTCAAACATTTATTACCTCTTTTAACACATTGAGTGTATGCTGACATTGGTTACTATATCTCTTCATTGCTTTGAAAATGTGATTTAAAAATTGTCAAATTCTTGACTGTTCTCTATATTATGAATAGATAAAAGTCCTCATATCATTTTATATGGAAAGGAATATTTGGAGAAAGAAACATTAGAGCAAGAGTAAAATTAATCATATTATACTTTTACTCAGTTTTCACTACAGTTCATATAATAGCGAAAAAAACGGTGGTAGGAAAGCATTCACTAATACAGCAAACAAGTGTTTGGTTTTTTCTATGTAGGAGGTATTAGATGTTGAGGATGAGACATTAATTAATGTGTGTTCTTTCATTTTGAAAGGATTATATTCTAGTAGAATGAAGCACACAGGTAAAGTGAATGGGAACCAAGAATGCTGTACTGACAGTGAAAGTTTTCATGAGAAAGGTGACCCCAATTGAGTCTTAAAAGTCACATAGGTATTTGGTAAGTAACTAGAGGTGGAGGGGGGTCAATTGTGTGGATAGATCATTCTAAGAGATAAGACTATGTGGAGAGACCACGTCTACACACATTGAAGTGCTTCTAATACAACTGGGAAATAATATCACAGCAGCCCACCTGAGTCTTTAATGACAACACTACAACACTACATCAGGTCAGGAATCATGAATTTTAGTTTCTGCCACTGAGTTATTAGTTTAACAGAGGTAGCTATTGATGTACAATGGAAGAAACAATTGAGAGAACATGTTATGTGAAAATTGGTGAGAGTTAATGACAAACCTCTGGAAGCAACAACTATCAGAAACAGTTATAATCAAGAGGCCACAGAGGAAAGCTTCAAGATGAAATGTCAATTGCTGAGGGGAAGTCACATAAAACAGGGTGAAAAGAAGCCTTTGGTCATAAGGAAATCACTCCAGTGGTCCCTGAGTATCATAACTTGAAGAGAAAATGGAAGATAAAGAAGTAGAGCATTTGAAGCTATTTCTATCCTGAAAGTTGTATTTTACAGAAAAGAGAAATATAAATTGGTTCATAGACCAATGTACAGGTTTTATTTTTTTGTTAGTTTATTTCTTTTTTTCTATTTTTCTTATTCTTCCCCTATTCTTTGTTATATGGAAAAGAATGAAGTACAGATGGGGGATTATGAGAATAAAGAGCACATAAATTAAAGATATAGTAGAACCACTGTTAAGACCATACAAGGGGTAATAATAAACTGGTCAGTATATGCACGTGATCAATACAACTTTGTTATATGGAAAAGAATGGAGTACAGACAGGGATTACAAGAATAAACAGAGCACATAATTTAAAGATATGGTAGAACCACTGTTAAGACCACACAAGGGATTATAATACACTGGTCCATATATGCGGGTGATCAATATAACTAGGCCTACTGTACTGATATGTACATGGGGTGCATGTTGGTCCATGAAAATAAGGTCAACTTGAGGTGGTCATCTATGGAGGTCCTTCTGTATTTGAAATCAGAAGACATGAAGTAGAATTTGGGCTTTTCTAGTTAGCTGTCCACCTTGTACAAATCAGGAAATATCTGAGTTTCCGTATTTGCCTAAGAAAATAGGACAGTAATATCTATCCCACATTATGCATATGCTTATTTAGCTGACTATATATAATAATGTCTTGAAAGTAGGTCATAAATCAATTTCACGATTAGCTTTTAATCAAATTAGACCTCTAAAATAAAAAGTAAAAGATTTGTTCGTGATCAGATAAAAAGAAAATACACTTAGATAAAAAGTGTATTGCTTAGTTGTATTTTGTGATTGCACTAAATTGTAATTTCTGATCCACCACTTATGTGAAATAGGCTTATATTTCATAGGGTGAGCTGTATGTAAGTGCTAGCAAATTCAAATTTATCTTTCACTTACTAAGTGTGATAAAAGAATGTTCCATGAAATTAATTCTCTGTTTTGGCAAAGGCTAAAACTGCAAATAAGCACAATGCAAATTTAATGTGTTCTGTTTATAGTCTCACTATCACTTCAAGGTCCTTTTGGAATACCATATGGGCTGGTTTATTGCTTGGATAGAGTTTACAAATATAAACGAATAAATAAGTTTTGAGGTTTCTACAGAGTCAAATTAAGTTGCATGCAATGTCAAACAAATAGCTCCATACCATTATTTCACAAAGGAAATATGGATTTATATACTTAAGAGAATAAATTTCCAAATTATGATTTAATGGATATACAAAAAAAAAAGTGCTTGCTTGCATCCAGGATATTTTCAAATTGCCATTTATTTATAAGGTCATGTTTGTACTGCAATAGATAAAATTTTGAATGTATTCATTTACCAGTGAGTTATTGTGTTTTCTAACATGCTAACTGATATTTATGTATCAAACGCTCACTAACAACTATAGCCAGGCTGCATTTTTATTCTTTCCTAAAATAATATTCTGAGATGGAGAACAATGTGATTAATGACAGGACTAGCTTTCGTATTTTTTATAGCAAGGTATTTAAGACAAGTCAGCTTTATGCTTTGAAATAAAATTTAATTTGTGCTCAGGAAAAAAACAAGGACAGCCGTTACTTAGTTGATGTGGATTAATGCTTTAAAAATGTTGCTGTTCTCAATGTGTGTCTTTAGGAAGCCAAGGAAGAAACACAAAAAAAGAAAATCATATAACAACAGGAAATTTTTGCTAAATTGAAAAACTAATTTAAGAAAACATCTAATGTTGGATGGATATCATGTTAAAGCATAGATATCTGAACTGTGGATAATTTAATAAATGGATTTGTGTCAATACTTTATGCATCTTAAGTTACTGCTGTGGTCGGATATTTGACTCCTCCAAATCTCATGTTAAAATGTGATCTCCAGTGTTAGAGGTGAGCCCTGGTGGGAGGTATATGTTTTATGGGGGCAGATCCCCCATAAATGGCTTCTTGCCATCCTTGTGGAAGAACTCACTTTTAGTTCCTACAAGAACTGGTTGTTGAAAAGAGCCTGACACCTCCTCTTTTTTCTTACTTCTGCTTTTGCCATATGATCTATCCATGCTGGCTTCATGTTACATTCCTTCACAGGTGGAAGCAGCCCAAGTTCCTCACCAGAAGCAAATGCTGGTGGGATGCTTCCTGTACAGCCTGTGGAACCAGGAGCCCAATACACCTCTTTTATTTATAAATTAGCCAACCTCAGGTATTCTTTACAGCAACACAGACAAATACAGTTACTAAAAGATAAAAGATAAGCGTCTTCTGATTGGCCTCTATTAATTTACACATTTTATATTTTAAGACTTATTTTACTAAGAAATATTTTCTTATTTACATCAGGGAATTCCCAACATGATCAAGCACCAGTCATTATATCATCATCAATATTAATGTTATTATTAAAACAGTCCTCCTTTCTAGAAACATTTTCAATTTACTGTGTTCATTAAGGTACAATGCCTCATTAACTTAGCAAAAGTTGATAGAATTGATGGTGAAAGCATCTTATCTTTTAAAGATTGGAATGCTGGAAGTAAAACAGATGATGTCACGTAGCTTGTATGTCTGAGTCAAAAGCAACACCTATGTTTTTGAAATTTAGATGATGTGTTATTCTGTAGATCATGATTTCTAGCTTACCCTTGTTAAATAATAGTTTACAGCTAACAAAAGATTGTATTATGCATTCTCATTCTGTTTTCTGTATTGTACCTAAAAATTAAGCATAAATACATTCCTTTTTCAATTGAGTATTCCATGATTGAGAGGAATTAAATGTCTTGGTCAATCTAACACAATTTGAATGTGAAAATGCCATATTGAATCAAAGTGTATCTAATATTTTTACTCTGTGATCATTTCAGGTTTCCCATTCTTCCATTATTAATCATTTCAATTAGTTTGCCTTTGATGGCAGCAATTTCTCAGTTTACAAAACTTTCAAAAATGTAGATCCATACAACCTAGTCTATTCTTCCTCCAAGTTAAACAAAAAAAAGTACCAAAGAATTTCCATAAGGATATTTCAAGAAATTCAAGAAAACATTTATTGATTAACAGAAGATGAAAAGTAAATAGTGAAAATGATAGCGCTTCTGGTAGTAAGGCCTGATCCCTTCTTATCTATTCATTTGACCTTGAATTAAGATCTTGGCTAGTCCATTACACTTCCCAGACTTCCACTTAACCCATACAAAATATGAAGTTCATAGCACCATGCAAATGTAAAAATCCCTAGTTAACTAAGCATACTTGATGGATTATTTTTATCTAGTGATTAATCCCCAATAAATCAAATGTGCAGTGAAATTCATCCTATATAAGATAAATTTAATAGTATACTATTAAAATCCAAACTCCAAGTTATATATTTTCTTTTATCAAGTTTGAATACTGTGAGGGAACAGAGACTAAGTTAAAACCACATTTGCACTTACTCTGGACATACCAATTCACACCATTATAAGACTTTAGTTGTATAAAACAGGCAAACTGGCATCTATTTTGGAACTCTATTAAGCAGCTACTTGGTAAGAAAGGTTAACCCACAGTTGTGGCAAGCATTAGCATCGTCCAGTACAAAATTGCTCTTTCATTGGCAAATCAGGGAATAGGCTATTCATTCATTGCTATGCACAAGAGCTAAAGTGCATAGCAAGATCAATGTCTTGGCTTCTCTGGTAGGCTGATAATCATCATTAAATATATCAATTATCAAACCCTGGAGAGTGAAAATTTTACCTTATTTAGAAAAAGCTATCTTTGCAGGTGTGATTAAATCAAGACTTTTACAAGATTACTCTGTGTTATATGAGCAGACTCTGAATATAACCACAGTGCCCTTATAAGAGAAAGACAGAGGAGATCCTGAGACACACAGCAGAGGAAAAGGCAATGTGACCAAGGAGGTGGAGATTAAAGATATGTGGCCACAATCTAAGGAATGATGGCAGCCACCAAGAGCTAGAAGAAGCAAGGAACAGATTCTCCCCTAAACCTCTGGAGGGGGTCCATCCCTACTGATACTTTGATTGATTTGGGCCCAATGATACTCATTTCAGACTTCTGGCCCCTAGAACTGTGAGAAAAATATTTATCTGTTGCTTCAAGCCACCAAAGCTGTGGTAATTTATAAAAACAATAAAATGAAAAGGAATCTTACTTTTAAGCTGGTCCTTAGAGATTAATATATGAGTCAATAATAAATGTGTATGAAATTAAAAGAGATTTTCTCCTTCTACACATATCTTTCTTTTTTTTTTTTATTGTTTCAAGTTCATTGAGGGTAGAAATAATTAGGTTACACTATTTGCATACGTTAGGTAAAGTCCCTCTTAGAGTTGTGTCCTATCCCCAAGAGATGTGCTATACACCATATCAATATCAATGTAATTCAACTGAAAGGTATGTATATTTTGCACTATACCTG
Source organism: Perodicticus potto (assembly GCA_963574655.1). Lineage (NCBI taxonomy): Eukaryota > Metazoa > Chordata > Mammalia > Primates > Lorisidae > Perodicticus > Perodicticus potto. The sequence goes on along the minus strand of CAUYRH010127874.1, from coordinate 1,766 downwards.
TCTTTCAATTCATTTAGGTTGATACTGATCTTCTGCGTTATGGTCCATATTCAGAGGAATTACTTGAATGAATATTTCCTGGTCATCTGGAATTACCTACAAATTGTTCATGGAGTATTATTATAATTACATGATAGTTTATCAAAATATTTTTTAAATTTTATCAAAATAAATTATTAGCACTCTTTCTAGATCAATTGCTAAATCTCACCGATTTATAAATAATCATTTGACTTGTAAATATGCTTTGTCATTTAAAATAGTTACAGATACTAAAGTTCATATATTCTTCTGACATACTATAAGAAATGTAAAAAGTCAGACCTTATGGTTTTAGTTCTATTACTTAATTGTATGACCTCACTTAGGTCCTTAATGTTCCCAACTCCTCACGAAAGTAATACTATTGCATAGTATGATTTTCTTCAAGGATTGTAGGAAAGGTGGAAATTAGGGGATACGTGAGTGGATTATAATATTCACTTAGGGCAGTGATTTTCAACCAGTGTGCTGTGAGAGGATCTTAAGCATGTAGCGAAAATTTTTAAAGATCATTAATCAAATTATTTTCAAAAGAAGTTCAAAGTACAGAAAGTATATTCCTTTTTTTAGTCTTTTTTTTAATCAACATAATTTAAATGTGCCACAGAATTTTAGCTATAGGTTTTTAGGTTCAAGTGTGCCATTAGATAAAAAAAGGTTGAAAAATCCAAACTTAGGAAAAGGAACTGAGGAGCCCAAGCAAATTTAAAGTGTCATTCTGATTCGTCTTAGATAGCTGAAAGATACTAAGATACTAGCTGAAAGACATTAGCCTTCAAGCTAGTTTAGTATGAAAGCTGAGGTAATTATTAGGGTTTTCATTGTCCTATACCATATGTGTGGTAGAATACACTCTTGGGTGAAAGGAAAGAATAAGCTATAAGTTACTATAGTGCTAAGGTTGAGAAATGGACTATTCACATCATTCATACCTAGACAAGTACTAGGATTTGAATCCAGATTACCACATTAGAATAATTAAAATGGGTCCAGTTTCAGTCTTCCACATGTAGCTAACCCTTCCTCCCAGCACCATTTATTAAATAGGGATTCTATTCCCCAGTGTATGCTTTTGTTTGATTTATTGAAGATCAGATGGCAATAAGTGGTTGGCCTTATCTCTGGTTCTCTATTCGATTCCATAGATCTATATCTCTATTTTTGTGCCAGTAACCAGCCTGGAGTACTATTCAGCCATAAAAAGATGAAGACTTTATGTCTTTTGTATTAATCTGGATAAATTAATGAACATTCTTCATAGTAAAGTATCAAAAGAATGAAAAAGCAAATATCCAAGGCATGCAATACTAACTTGAAACCAATGGATAAATAACTACACCCCCACATTAGAGAAAAAGACAATTATATATCCAAGTTGGGGGGAGGAGGAGGAGGAGGGAAAGGAATTAGTCTCTCACCTAATGGGCATAATGTAAGGGTATACAGCACACCCCCGGCTAAAGGTCAGAAATACAACTCGAACTTCACATAACAAATGCAAACAAGATAACCTAATCATTTGTACCCTCTTATTAATCTGAAACTAAAAGATAAAATAAAATAAAATGCATTATGTACAGTGATGTCTCACTGATGTTTCCCAGGAGACTCCTCTTGAACAGGGTTCACAACTTTATCAGATATGACAATCCAAATGTATAACAAATATTTTTATTAAGTTAAAATGATATTAACAATTTGATCCACCTACATACATGATTAAA
>CAUYRH010127869.1:0-71830 GCA_963574655.1 Perodicticus potto | reverse complement strand
CTTTTTAAAGTTATTCTTGCTGGTGTATTAATACTTAACTGATTTTTGTATATTTATCTTATATCCTGAAGCATTGCTAAATTATTATTCTAATTCTTTTTTTTTTAGATTGTAGGTTCCTTAACATTTTCTACACATCATGAATACATGATCTTATTATCTGTGAATTAAGACAGTTTAATCTCTCTAATCTGTATACCTTATTTTTTTTTCTTGTTTTATTGCATTGGCCAAGCAATACAAAGTGTTACTGAATGACCATAGAATTGAATGGTAGTGATGAGAGTGCATGGACTCACCTTCTACCTGATAGAATAAAGACAATTAAGTTTTCAGCATGATATTTTATTTGTAGTGTTTTTATGGAACCCTCTATTAGTTTGAAGATGTTCTCTCATTTCTAACTTGCCAAGTTTTTAAAAAAAAAAATAGGTGTTGAATTCTGTCAAATGATTTTTCTGTATTAGTTGAGATAATAATATGGACCATTTCTTGTTTATTCTATTAATATGCTCAATTATCTTGACTGAATTTCACATATTACATCAGCCTTACGTTTCTGACATAAATTCTCATTTGTCATAGTATATAATTATTTTCATGTATCACTGCTATTGATTTGCTAATGTTTTGTTAAATAGTTTTACTTTTCTGCTTTATTTATTGTATTCTTTTCTAGTAATATCTTTATCTGGTTTGGTATGGGGAGAATGCTCTTATAATTAGTTGAGGTATGTTCCTCCTCTTCTGTTTTCTGAATCAGTTTGTCTACAATTATATTATTTTTTTTAGTTTGGTATAATTTAGCAATGAAGCCGTCTGGACCAGAGTTTTGTGTTTCTGTGTGTGTAGCCAGATTTTAAGTTATATATTCAGTTTCTTAACAAATATATTGCTACTTTGAAGTTCTATTTACTCTTGATCATACTTGGTAACTGTATTTTTCATAAAATTTGGTATTATCTAATTATCAAACTTACTCTCCTTAAGTATCTTATAATATTTCTGTTTGGTTTTTCTAGAGTCTGTATGTTCAGTAGTGATTTTCTTTTATTCCTAATATTTCCAAATTGATAATCTTAATTGCTATTGTGATTTCTTTTTTTCTTCCTCAGACTGGATAGTAATTTACAAATTTTACTGATGTTTTCAAAGGACCAGCTTTTATTTTACTAATCTTTTAAATTATTTGATCATTTTCTATATCATTGAGATCTGCTTTTATCTTTATTATTTATTTCCTACTAATTAATTCTTGATTTAATTGACTCATCTTTTTCAAATTTCTTTGTATAAAATATTTAATAATTAATTTTAGGGCTTTATTTCTTTTCCAGCATGAGGATTTAAAGTTATTTCTCTCTTTCTAAGCACTACTTCAGCTGTATCACCTTTTTTTTTTTCTAGTTCAAATACATTTTTATTTCTCTTGTGATTTATGTTTAACCATGGATTTTAATTAATTAATTAATTTTTTTTTTTTTATTGAATCATAGCTGTGTACAATAACTCAATCATGGGGTACAGTGTGCGGGCTTCACACACAATCAGAGATATTTTTCTCAACCTGATTGACATTACATTCATGAGATTTTCTCATTTACTGTGTGAAAACATTTTTGATCAGTGTTTAGAAGTTTTCTCCTGACCCTTCAAATATGCACCATGGATTTTTAAAACAATTTTTTAGACAGAGTCTCACTCTTTTGTGACTAGCTCATAGCAACCTCAAACTCCTGAGCTCAAGAGATCCTCCTGCCTCAGCCTAGTAGGTGGTATACTGTCTAATCTGTTTAAATGCCTGGAGGCTTTTTTTTTCTTTTGGCTCCACATGTGGTCTATTTTGGTGAGTGTTTTCATGTACACTGGAAAAGAATATACAAGGTGTCCATAAAGTTTGTGTGCAAATTTAAATTGCACACAAACTTTATGGGCACCCTATTATGACTTTCTTTGACATAATGTTCTCTGAATATCAATTAGATCAAGATGGCTGATAGTGGTTGATAGGAATACAGCTGATCTGTATTCCTATTAATTTTCTCTCTACTTAATCTATCAATTCCTGAAACAAGAATATTAAAGTTTTAATTTTTGCGTGTTTTTATCTATTTCTCATTTTATACTGTTAGTTTTGGCTTTGTATATTTTAAGTTTGTTATTAGGTACATATATATTTGTGATTCGTATGTGCTTTTTAAAACATGCTCTTCATCATTTTGAAATGCACATCTTTATCTTTGGCAGTATTCTTTGTCCTATGACCTACTTTTGTCTGAGATTAGTATTTTTAACTCCAGCTTTATTATGACTGATGTTTGCATGGTATATCTTTTTTACTTTTAACCTATGTCTTTATATTTAAAGTGTATTCTTTTGTAGACAGCATATACTTGGATTTTGCTTTCTATCCAGTCTGACAGTTTCTGCCTTTTAATTGGAGTGCTTAGACCATTTACATTCAATGTGATCAACACAATGATTAAATTTAATTCTGCAATCATGTTTTTTTCATTGTCTCATCTGTTCTTTGCCTTTCTTCTTTTCCTGCCTTCTTTTGCATTTTCCCAGTTCCATTTTATCTTGACTTATTAGCTGTATCAGTTTTGTTTTATTTTTAAAGAGATGGTTCTATGGAATACCATATGTGTCTCTACTTTCCAGTATCTCTTCAAATAATGTTATAATCCTTTGCTTTAATGTACTAAACTAAAGTAACGTACTTCCATTTACTCCAGTTAGTACTAATATACACTTAATTTTTGTCTATATTAAAACTTTATAATAATACATTCTTATTTTTGCTTTCACTAGTTAATTATCATTTAGAATGAGAAAAAGTCTTTTATATTTACTGAAATATTTATAATTTCTATCACCCTCATCCCTTTGTATAGATAATGAATTTTCTTCAGTGCTGTTTTTTTTTAGGGGATGGGATAGGTGTAGAATTTGAAGTTATCTGGCTCCTTTTGTCTTAGCTGTTTTTTTCCCTCAAACTCCATTCCATTTTTTAAATTGAGCTTATTATATTTTTATTATTACTTGTAGAAGTTATGTATAGAGGTATAAATGCTGAAAGTCGATACTTTATAGGATTTGCAAATATTTTCTTCCAGTTTATATCTTGCCTATTTATTTCCTTTGCAATGTCTTTTGATAAACAGTAATTTTTAATGTGATCATTTTTTTTTCTTTTATATGAGTGACTTTCTGTGACCTAAGAAAATTTGGCCTACCATAAAGTCACAAGATACATGTATTGGCATAAGTTTTTCTCCAAAACACTATGGATTTTTAAGTGTAGACCTATGAAGTCTATGTGTATCTGTTTCTGTTGCTTGTTATTTCTGTTGGGTGTCAGGCACAGAGTTTCATTTCCTTGTTTGCCTCTCTATTACGTATCATGTGGTAGACTTGGTATTTGCAAAATTTTTGTGGAAATAAGGTACCACCTATAACGAAGGCAACTTCTTCCAGAAAGGATATATATTTTCTACTGTCAGACACTTGGGGGCACTGCCTGACTAGGGCTATATTAAACCAATTCAAGTCATTTGAATTTGGGCTTTAATTCTACTTCAGAAATTTGTCTTAACTTCTGCTTTACCCTTCCTTTGCTCATATAACCCACTGGGGTACCATTTTATTGTAAAGGAAGCTCCTATCCTGGATGAGTTGAGTTTTGATTTTCTTTCTCTTCATCCTATGAGTCATCTAAACTAAGGTTCTACTTTTCAAGGATCAGAAAATGCTCTCAGGGTATAGGTGCTTTTGAATTAATGGAACTATTTGAGTTCTTATTTTCTTTCAGTTTGGGCCTAGAAACTTTCTTCTGTCTCATCATGCCTTCTATGCATTTAGGAACATATTTTTTACATTCTATCTAGTCTTTTTAGTTATTTCCATCAGTTTGTGATTGCTATTCAAAAGTTTGATTTCCTGAGTACTCCTCTGCCCCCCAAAATGCTTACCTACTTGCCTGACAGCATTTATTGAAAATATATCCTTTCCACACAGGTTTAAAATGTCACATTTATGTTTTTCTCAACAAATACACTGGTCTGTCTCTGACCTTTTTCTCTGTTCCATTCATTTCTTATTATTTGAAGTGGAGATTAATGGTTAGAGACCACCACAAAGAGGCTGTCTATCCTTACTTCCTCTCTTGGCCTTTATCTATAGATCAGATATTTCGGGTGATGGGAAAATACTTGCCTCAAATGTTAACCTAGGATATGCACATATATTGCTCATGGGAATGTAAAACAGCAGAGAATTCAGCTAATTGCCCTTGAACTTTATGGCCACCCTGTAGTATATTAAAAAAAAACTAATCATGCATTAATGTTTTAATGCAGGAATACCACTTCTAGGCAGTCATCCTAAAATCAAAATTCATATCATTGTAGTATTGTATATAATTGCAAAATATTGAAGCAAACTAAATGTCCACATGTAGCAAAATGATTGAATAAATTATTATGCATCCCCTCAGTGGAGAACTTTGAACCTGTAAAGACGAGTGAGAAAGATCCCTATGAACCTACAATGATTTCTATGCAGCATAGTTAAAAGAAAAATGTAAAATGCAAAAGAGTTTGTGTAATATACTACCTTTCGTATAAGAAATAAGAACATATACATGTGTCCGCTTAACTTTGCAAAGAGTTATACAGAAAGAATAAGCCATAAATTTATATGAAGTTTTCCTTCAGAGTTGGGAACAGAGCGAACCAATATATAAATGTAAAATTAAATATAAAAGGACAAAAAAGTACACCATTAATTAGTATATAAACAGAAAAAAGTTAATCTAAATGTATGTTAAAACTATAAAGTAATAACACAAAAAACATAATTCATACAATTTTGAACACAGAACTCTGTACAGCTTTAATGGGTCCAAGGAAAGTGGAACTATAAAGAATTCTTGAACTTTACTCAGTAATTCATTGTTGAGGTTTGGGGCATTAGTGTGGTAATTCTAAAAGTATATTGCCTATATTTCTAGGATAGAGAAAATGAGTAAAAATATTGATTATTTTTGCTGGGAACCAAGGTTCTCATAGGAAAATGGATATATGAAAAATGATATTAGAGAAGGAGAGGAACAGGGTAAGTACATAGTCCCCAAATATTTCCCCACTTATGACTTATAAATTGGAAAGGGAGAAATAATTTTATATGGAAAAACTAACAGAGAACACTTTAATTAAGAGATCAAAGTTAATATCACCAATATTAGGACAAACTGACATACCGTGCCTTATGATACAATGCACTGAAAAGAACACAGTATCATTTCTGTGATAGTTCTGCCAAAGATGTATAACTGCATCAAATAATATGCAAATCTGCATCAAATAATATGGAAACATCAGACTTACAGTTGAAGAACAACGTAGATAATTCTGCCAAAGATGTATAACTTGCATCAAATAATATGGAAACATCGGACTTACAGTTGAAGAACAACTGCCCTGTAGTTTTTTAAAATATCAGTATCAGTGGGTGCAGTGGCTCATGCCTGTAATCCCAGCACTTGGGAGGCTGAGGCTGGTGGATTGCCTGAGCTCACAAGTTCAAAACCAGCCTGAGCAAGAGTGAGACCCAGTCTCTAAAAAATAGTGGGGTGTTGTGGAAGGTGCCTGTAGTCCCAGCTTCTTGGAAGGCTGAGGCAAGAGAATTGCTTAAGCATAAGAGTTTGAGGTTGCTGTGAGCTGTGACACCACTGTACTCTACTGAGGGTGATACAGTAAGATTGCCTAAAAAAAAAAAAAAAGAAAGAAAAAAGATTAGTATCATTGTCATGAAATAAAAAGGGAGTCTGAAAAACTGCTCCATATTAAAGGATACTGAAGAGAAATAATAACTAAACACAAATCTTGACCCTATAATAGATCCTGGTGAAGGGGAATAATTGGAGCAATTTATAGAATATTGACTATATATTCTATCTACAAAATTATTACTGTTAGATTTCTTCTATTCTATAAATAAACTATACTATGATCATATAACATTGTAATGTACATCAAAATATTTTGTGGTAAAAGGCATGCTGTCTGTGTCTTACTTTTAAATGGTTCTAAAAATAATAAAATGTACACTATGTCTATGTAGATTCATATATGGGCCTATTTAAATATTGGTGTCCATAAAGTTCATGTGCAATTTAAAATAGTTTTACATTGTAAATTGCACATGAACTTTATTAATACATATAAAGAGAGTGTGTAGCTGACTGACCAGGCTGATGGTTGCTGAAATTTGGGGCGGCCATGGCAATTTAAAAAAATAAGACATCAGTGAAGTTTGCCAAATTGATTGACACTTCCTTTCATGAACGATTTCTCTGTAGCATGCAATGCTGTTTGATGGCAATTTATCCACAGTGAACTTCTTTCAAAATTGCAGTCAATTCTCTAAAGCCTGTCACTTCTTTATCAACTAAGTTTATGTAATATTCAAAATGCTTTGTCATTTCGGCAATGTTTATAACATCTTAACCAGGAGTGGATTCCCCCTCAAGAAACCACGTAGAAGAAGCAAGTCCTCACTAGTTACAGTTTTACCATGAGATTGCAGCAATTCAGTCACAACATGAGGCTCCACTTTTAATTCTAGTTCTCTTGCTGTTTCTACTACATCTGCAGTCACTGCCTCTTGCAGTCTTGAACCCCTCAAAGATTTTTATGAGAATAGGAATCAAACTTATGAATTTTTGTTAGTGTTGATGTTTTGCCTCCTCTAATGAATAAACAAATATTCTTAATGGCATCTAGAATGATAAATCCTTTCCAGAAGGTTTTCATTTTACTTTGTCCAGGTCCATCAGAGGAAACACTATCTCTATGGCAGCTATAGCCTTGCAAAATGTATTTCTTAATGAGCCTTGGAAGTAAAAATTACTCTTAGATCTATGGGCTATAGAATGGATATTGTATGAGAAGGTATGAAAACAACATACATCTTTGTATGTCTCCATCAGAGCTCTTGGGTGACCAGGTGCATTGTAAATGAACAGTAATATTTTGAAAGAAATATTCTTTTTCTGAGCAGTAGGTCTCAGCAGTGGGCTTAAAATATTCAGTAAACCATGCTATCAACAAATGTGCTGTCATCCAGTCTTTGTTATTCCATTTATACAGCACTGGGAGAATAGATCTAACATGATTGTTAAGGGCCCTAGGATTTTCAGAATATGAAATGAGCATTGGCTTCAACTTCAAGTCACCAGCTGCATTAACCCCTATCAGGAGAGCCAGCCTATCTTTTCACGTTTTGAGTCCAGGCATTGACTTCTTGCTAGCTATGAAAGTCTTAGAAGACATCTTCCTCCCAAAAATGGTTTCCTCTACATTGAAAATCTGTTGTTTAGTGTAGCTACTTTTATCAATTATCTTTTGGCTAACTTGCTGCAGCTTCTGCATCGGCACTTGCTGCTTCACCTAGCTGCTTTTAATTTTTTTTAATTCATGAACCAACTTCTGCTAGCTTCCAGCTTTTCTTCTGCAGTTTCCTCACTTCTCTCCGCCTTCGTAGAATTGAAGAGAACTAGGGCCTTGCTCTGGATTGGGTTTTGGCTTAAGGGAATGTTGTTACTGTTTGATCGTCTAGCCAGACCACTAAGACAGTGTCCCACTGTCAGTAATAAGGCTGTTTGTTTCATTTTCTTATCACTCGTGTGTTCATTGGAGTAGCACTTTTATTTTTTTAATTTTAATTTTTTCAATTTTTATTTTTTCAGAGTATTACAGAGGTACAAATGTTTAGGTTATAAGAATTGCTTTTGTATAGTTTGGGTCAAAGTTACAAAGTATGCCCAACCCCCGGAGAGTGTATGTACATTGTACCCGTTAGGTGTGAATTTACCCTTCCCACCTGCTTGCTCTCCATTGAGTTTTACTTCCAAATATGCACATGGGTATTGATTGAATAGTTCCAGTTTAACAGTGAGTACATGTGGTGTTTGTTGTTCCATTCTTACAATATTTCACTTAGGAGAATGGTGTCCAGTTCCATCCAGGTTGTTACAAAAGGTATTAGCTTACCTTTTTATGGCTGAGTATTATTCCATGGTGTACATATACCACATTAATCCACTCATGTACTGATGGGCACTTGGGTTGGTTCCACACCTTTGTGATTGTGATTGTGCTGCAGCAAACATTCAACTTCCTGCATCTTTTTAATAAAATGACCTTTTTTCCTTTGGGTAAATATCCATTAGTGGGAATACTGGATCAAATGGTAGGTCTACTTTTAGTTCTTTGAGGTATCTCCATGTAACTTTCCATGGCAGTTTCACTAGTTTGCAGTCCTACCAATGGTATGTCAGTGTTCTTTATCTTGCATCCATGCCAACACTTGTTTTGGGACTTTTTGATAGAAGCCCTTCAGACTGGAGTTAAGTTATAACTCACTATTTTTTCATTTTTATTGGCCATTAGTCTATCTACTTTTTTATGGGGCTATTTGATTTTTTTTCCTTGCTGATTTCCTTGAGTTCTTTCTAGATTATTGTTATCAGCACTTTATCAGATGTATAGCATGCAAATATTTTCTTTCATAAGAGTTACTGAGGAAGGAAATCAAAAAGGATATAAACAAGTGGAAAAATATCTTATGCTCATGAATCAGCAGAATCAACATCATTAAAATGTCTATACTACCCAAAATGATCTACAGATTCAATGCAATTCCTATTAAAATAACAACATCATTTTTTTTACAGATCTAGAAAAAAAAATTCTGTGCTTTGTAGGGAACCAAAAGTACCTGAACAGCCAAAGCACCCTTAAGCAAAAAGGACAAATTGGGAGGCATCACTTTACCAGACTCAGAGCTAAACTACAAGGCTATTGTAACCAAAACTGCATGGTATTGGAGTAGCACTTGTAATTTCCTTTAAGAAATTCATATGCACAATGAATATGGCTGTTTGTTACAAGAGGTCTAGCTTTCAGCCTATCTCTGTTTTTTTTTTTTTTTTTGTAGAGACAGAGTCTCACTTTGTCACCCATGGTGGAGTGCCGTGGTGTCACACAGCTCACAGCAACCTCCAACTCCTGGGCTTAGGTGATTCTCTTGCCTCAGCCCTCCAGAGTAGCTGGGACTACAGGCACCCACCACAACGCCCAGCTACTTTTTTGTTTTTACAGTTCGGCCTAGGCCAGGTTTGAACCCACCACCTTTGGTATATGGGGCCAGCGCCCTACTGGATGAGCCACAGGCGCTGCCCTATCTTTGTTTTTGACATGCTGGTCCTCTCTAAGCTTAATCATTTCTAGCTTTTGATTTAAAGTGAAAGACTTGTGACTCTTCCTTTCATTTGAACACTTGGAGGCAATTTTAGCATTAGTAATTGGTCTAATTTCAAAATCGTTGTGCCTGAAGAGAGAGGGACACCCACAGAGAGATGGGGAACAGGTGAGTAGAGTCAGTGGCCCAGTCAGAACACACATAACATTGATTAAGTTCACCATATATGGTAACAGTTCCTAGTTACCCAAACCTATTATGTGGGTCACTGTGGAAGTTTTGAGACAGACTATTATGGTCCATTATTTCACTTCCAAGAAACACAGTTGACAGCGTCCTTTCTGATTTACCTGTGATAGTTTCAACTTGCTCAGCTTATCGGTGTTGCTGCTAGGGCTTCCTTTGTTTCTCTCCATGTGGAGTTTATGTTTCTTGATTTTGTTTTATCCCCAGACTTCCTTAATGACCCACAGAAAATAGTAACATCAATTATCACTGATCATAGATCATTATTATAGATATAATAATAATGAAAAGTTGGAAATGTGGGAATCATCAAACCGACACAGAGGCATGAAGTGAGCATGTGACCACATGCTAATGGAAAAATAGGACTAATAGACTTGACATAGGGGGCCACAAACCTGCAATTTGTTAAAACAAACAAATAAAAAGCAATATCTCAAAAATGTAACAAACAAAAGCTCAATAAAATGATGTGTTCCTATAGTCAGAAAGGTGTGAAAACCCTAAGAGACACTCAAGACTAATTCCATACAACTGTACATCTTATCATGCAGAGAAACTTTGGAGATTACCTCTTCCTATCACTGGGATTCTCATGTGCATATGACTCTAAAATTTTGCCCTTCTTCCATCTCTGCTAGGTCCACTGACCCAGTTTCCATGTTGGCACTGATAGTCTTCAATTGAACATTCTATGTCTTTGAAATCTTCTCTGAAACTTCTTTCTTTCTAAAATCCAACTCTCCATTGAGGGTTCTACCTCTCCTATAACCCTCACAAATGCAGATTATTTATTTTTCTTTTGTACTCCTTAAATGACTTGGTTTTGAGATAGGCTATTAGTCTTAATACATGCTTCCCATTGACACTTCTAGAAAAAAACTCCCTTTCTTCCTTAAAATAAATAAACATACAAAAATGCTCCCCCAAAGGCCTATTTTTGGGCAAACAAATGCCATGAGGGCTATCACTTAGTGTTGTGTGGATTGAACCTGCACAAGACTGTATGGGTGATGGCTATGAGCAGAAGAAGGATGCCATTTTCTAATTTACATAGAAACATAAACATGTTCCAAGCCTAGTGTGAGCAAGGCTGTATAAATCCAGAGGGTGATTTTCTACTTTCTGTGAAGGCACTCGCTGATGCGTAGCAGCTGTCCCAGTCAGACTGTACTACCCTCTTAACTAGTCATCCACAGCACTCCTGTAATTCATGGAAGTTTTCTTCTTGACTCATGGCCTTTCTGTCCATTACCTTGGTCTTGATTCTTCATGACATCGATATCCATATAAAGACTAATTACCGATAGTTATTTCCAAAATTTCATTTTCATTGTAATAATGAGGTTTCCAAGTGGTTAAAGTGATTGACTGTGAAATTTTAATTTCAAGTACCTTACCATTTAACCCTTCCTTTTGACTCTTCTAGATCATACCCTGATTATAACTATTTCAGCAGTCCTTTAAGCTCATCAAGATCTCTGTTCAGCATTCTCACCTTGGATGAAATCCTACCCCTAGTTTAGTCTGATTATTTTTGCCTGTTCTTTTACAACCCAGTTGTTGAAAGTGGCTAGAGGAACGTGCAGACTGTTGACATGTCCAGAAATACTCAAATATGCCCCAATATGATTCAGCAGTGGTATGTCAAGGGCTGTGAGTGAGCTGAGATTTTTATCTCCTATAGTTTCGTGGATGTGTGCAGAAGGCACAAGACTCCTGGGTCAGAAACAAATGATTTTATCACTCACAACACAGTAGGCAATATGAGCATCAGCATATTCACTGTCAGTTTCCCCATGTTCCTCATAGATAAGCACAGAACACATGCTATAGGCTGTGTTTGGGAGAGGAACCCTGAGACTCGAGACCCACATCTTTTACAATGGACAATGTACAGGCATCCCTTTGCTCCAGAAGGATAGTATCTCTATTTTACTAGACTTTCAATATTAACATCCTTGAGGTGGTAGAAATAATAGGAGTCAGTGCCTTTGCTCACAAGATATGCAAAACTATGAGTGACCCATGTCAAATTATTTCCCAGTATTCCTTGGGTTGGGATCATAATCACAGACTTTCCAAAACTCCTATACATGTTTTCCACTTGTATGTGGAATCCTGTCTCTTTATACCCACTTTTGAACTTCTCCCTTTTCCTTTTTTTTTCCTCTAAAAGGTCATCCATGTCATCATCAACCATTACTGAGTGTTCTAATCATTCCCATAATTTAAAAAAATGCAGGAAGGAAAAACTTTTGCCCTCACATCTTCCTCTAGCACAGTGGTTCTCAACCTTCCTAATGCTGTGACCCTTTAATACAGTTCCTCATGTTGTGGTGATCCCCAACCATAAAATTATTTTCTTTGCTACTTCATGTATGCAAAAATGTGTGTTTTTTTCAAAAATATATGTTTTCCAATGGTCTTAGGTGACCCCTGTGAAAGGGTTGTTCAACCCCCAAAGGGGTTGTGACCCACAGGTTGAGAACTGCTGTGTACCTGACTAGTTTCTCCTTCCTTCTGAAAATGTTACCTATACTGTCTCTTTCCTTAGTCTCATCTTCCTCACTTTCCATGTCCTCTTGAATCTACTCTATCAGGTTGTGTATCTACTTTGCCGCTGAAAGTATTCTTGTCAATGTCATCATTGCTTAATCCAATTGTAAATTCTCAGGCCTCATCGTAAGTGTCCTATCAGCATCAATTGACACTGTGTTAATTAGTCTTGCCTTATTGAAACCCTTTCTTCATGTGGCCTCTAAGTACCTCTGATCTTCCCCCAATTCATTAGCTGCCTGTCTCTTTTCACTCTCCTTTACCCACTCCCATGGTTATTTCACCCTGCTAACTTTATATCATCTGTACTCTAATGACTCCTAAATGTGTTTCTACAGCCTAAGCCTCTGCTCAAACCAATGGGTCTTATAAACTACTGTGTATTCACTTTTTCCTCTTAGATATTTAAATTTAACAGGTCTAAACTCCAATTCTTTTTTCTTTTTCTTTTTTTTTTTTTTTTAAGATAGCCCTGTTTCCCAGGCTGGCATCCTCATCATAGCTCACTGCAACTTCAAACTCCTGGATTTAAGTGGTCCTCCTGTCTCAGCCTCCTGAGTAGCTGGCAATATAGGCATGTATCACCATGCTAGCTAATTTTTCCATTCTTTGTTGAGATAGGATCTTGTTTTGTTGCTCAAGCTGGTCTCAAACTCCTGGTCTGAAGCAATCTTCCCTCCTTAACCTCTCTAAGTACTAGGATTCCAAGTATGAGTCACTGGCACCTACCTTTAAAATCCAATTTAACCTATTAATTTCCTCCCTGAAACGCTCCTCAGGTCTTCATTCTCCCAAAGTCTTATCTATTTCAGTAAAGGGTGCCATTATTTAACAAAGTGTTCAAGCTAAAAACCTTGGAGCCATCGCTGGTTCTTTTTCTCATCTCCCTATGTACAATTCTTCTGTAAATTCTATGGACTTTACTTCCAAAATGTATTCAAAATTCAGTCACCACCTCCACCATTCATATTCCAGTACAAGCTGCCATTGTGTCTTCCAATGGGTTGTCACAATAGTCTTCTAACTGCTGCTCTCTTCTTCATGCTGTATTCAGTTTTAAAAAACCTTCAATGGAAAAAAACAAAAAAACAAAAACCTTCAATGATTTTTCATCAAACTAAGAATAAAATCCACGATTCCTGCCATGGTCACCCAGGTCTTCCACAATGTTTACCTTCATTATCACCTCTCTCACTTCAATCAAGAACAATCTCTCCCTTACTCATTATGGTCCAGCCCAGGGAAATTCTTTTCTATTCCTTAAACACTCCACACACATTCTTTCTGCAAAACATTTGCTTTTGCATTTCTGTGGAAAAGGCGGCTTCTAGCTATCTGCATGGCTTGCTTTCTCACTTTTTTCAGATTTCTGCTCAAATGCCTCTTTAGTGGAAAGGTCTTCCTTGAACATCACCTCTAAAAATAGCATAATATGCCCATTACTCTCTATTCTTATACTGGCTTTATTTTTCTTTATGTCACATAGCACCAACATTATATGGCTACTGAATTTCATCAACTTTGAGATGTTATCAGTTGAAACATGTGCCATTATTTTATATACCCATCACAAGAGAGAAACTCTGACAAATAAAATTCATATCATCTTTCTTTTAGCTTAGAATTTTTATTTTACACTCATTGTAAGAGCAATTTTAGACTTATTTAGACATGGTTTTAAAAAATCATATATCGTTCCCATAGAAAATAGGAAAATACATGCACAATAAATTGATAAAGTTATTCCTAAGACATCTTTACATTGAGTTTAATCTTCCAATTTATTCTTCAGCTGTACTTGTCAACATTAGTGTTTTTCCACACAGTATCTCCCTAATAAAATGCACTTCATCTATTTATCTGTATCTTCCTTTCTCAGGACCCATTAGGCAAGAAATATGAAATTGTGCTCATTCTTCAAATGATAGTGCTTACTTTTCTAATATTAAATTTATGTCTTATTGCTCTATTTCTGAGCCTGGCTAGTCTATACTTTTCTTTTTCAGCCATATAAGAATACCATCTTTGGAAGACATTTTCTTTTCTTTCTTTCTTTATTTTTTATTGAGACAGAGTCTTACTTTGTGGCCCTTAGTAGAGTACCATGATATCATAGCTTACAGCAACCTCCAACTCATTAGGCTTAAGTGATTCTCTTGCCTCAGCCTCCCAAGTAGCTGGGACTACAGGCACCTGCCAGAACCACTGGCTTTATTTTAGTAGAGATGCGGTCTCACACTGCTTCTTGCTGTTCTCGAACCTGAGTTCAGGGCAATCCACATGCCTCAGCCTCCCAGGGTACTGGGATTACAAGCGTGAGCCATCACACTCGGCCTGGAAGACATTTTAAACAGAGTTTAAATTCCAACAATGTGCATAATTGAGTTGGGTTCGTAGCTATCAACAGCTAAAACTAAGTTTACGTAGGAAAACAACTCTATGTGTTTCTAAGATGTCAGCAATTGTAAGATGCATTTCCTTTCCCAAAGATCTAAAAATGTGGGGAAAATGCATGTCTTCACATCATTAAATATACTATATGTTTATTGTTTGCCTCTTCCACCAGAATGTGAGCACTAGAGTGGTAAGAAATTGGTTTCTTTGGTGTATTGGCTATTTCTTATCATCTAGAAGAGTACTTGGAAAATAGTACAAGTTCAGTAAGTGCTTGTTAAATGAATGAATGGATGAATTTCTGCCTCTATTACTAACAGTCTAGTAATTTATACTTAGAGTCCCCAAGAGGAATGATCCAGTTGGCTTAGTTAGTTGCCATTCAGTCTAAGGTGCCCCTGCTCAGGGAGACATATAGTTCCAGGCACCTCACAGACTACTGACTAGCCATTTATTCAGTGACCCTGAGCTTATTGAATGTAGAAACATTTATCAAAATATCTTAGCCACATCCTCTGAGTTCATCAGATATCATGGTTCTCTGAATCTACTTACTTTGACTCCAAGCATCAATCCTACCAGGCTTGGCTACTTTGATGCTTCTTTTCCTGACTACGCACTCTCATAACCCTAAGTTGTATAAAGGTTTTGGTGTCTTATGCGATAGCGAGGCACATGAAAATCCATCATATGGTCATTACACTGTATTATTTTTTGCTCAGCATACAGTATTGGTCATTTATATGTCTTTTATATGGTCCCATTCTCTCCAGAAGTTCTAATATCTTAAAGGAAGTACAAGAATCATTGCCTAAGCTAGAAATCCATCACAGGAATCCTCCTCCGCAGGCACACCATGCAGTGCCCTCCACCCTCAGGCCCTAGACTTTCATCCTGTCCAAGAAAATGCCAAGGACCTACGAGCCCTTTTCTCATTCACAACTTATATAACTTTCTGCCTTTTCTGTTAGTCTCACAAAATGACTCTTTCCCTCCCCTATAGTCTCACTACAAAATCTATTCAGTGAACATAACCAAAAAGTTGTCAACCTCAGTCATCTTCTACCAAAATCCCTCATGGAGGAATTTAAAAGCCTAGCTACCTGCATGAAATTGAGTAAGGGAAGAATATAGGAGAATGGACAAACTATTAATATTATGTCAGCATATTATTGTACCACGTTCCTCTGTCCAGGTGTCCCCCAAGATGGTAGGACCTAGGTCCTGGTTTCAAATTGGCTCTCCACACTCCCACACACAAAGTGGTACTAAGAGACTCAGCACTCAACTTGAGCGCTGGCTGCTCAGGTATGATGCCCTGTCCCATTCTTTTACCTCGCTAAGAGGTGTGGGTATCCCCAGGTCCACAGATGTGTAAATAAAGACCGAGAAGGAAGGCCAGAGCTTCAAGGACTACCTAGCATTTCCTATAATTCTCACATATTAAATTAAGCTTTGTATCATCCATGTTAAGGCAGAAAATTACATATATTTTAATTGTAGTTCATTCATATTCTGCTTGATTCCAAAAGAAATTTAAGGAAGATGTTTAATAATAAACATTGGAACAGAAAAGGGCTGCTGTTTAACCTGAAAATTCAATTTAGCACAATGGTTCATTCACAATGTTCCAATTAAGCAAGATTTAATTATGCTCTATGTTTATATTTACTAATATAACATTTTGTTCTTAGTCATTCGGTGGAGCGAGCTCTCAAATGGTTTGTCAAATTAAGAGTCAGGGGTTTTGTTTTTATTCTTTTGCAATGGCATGATTAGCATGTCCCTGTTGCCTTTCTAAATTTTCAGTCGTTTACTAAGCCACAAAAACTGTCAAGGGAGAAGGGAATCAAGGAATGACAGTAACATGATCTAAAATATATTACTGGGGTCAATAATTTTTAAGCAATATAAACTAAGTATATCCTACTTAATGTGGAGAGATTAGTGTTAACAGGTTAAGAGGATTTTTAAGTCTTAGTTTTGGTGGAGGTAGCAAAAGCCAATGATAAAATAGTAGTTTCTCCAAACCCTGATATTCTAAGCCAAGGTGATATACCACTCCAATACAAACTGAATACTTAAACCCATCCTCATTACCCACTTGAAGGCATAAATTTATTGGTTAAAGGTGTATGTGGGAGGGGAGAGAGAGAGAGAGAGAGGATTTCTTTGGAGACTTGTTATTAGAATACATTGGAATTTTCCTGTTCACACCTGTAAGAAGAGAGGTTTGAGGCTCTTTGGTCTCACCTTAAGCCAAACAGAGTGGGGCTTCAAGCAACCCCTGAGAGCACTTCACTGATGTTTCCACGAAGATTGGCAGAGGAACTAGAGCTAGAGAAGCCCTAGGAGGCAGAGAAAAAGAGTGGAAAATGGCTATATTGTGAATGTGGTGCCTTCTCAGCAATGGTGGCAACATTGGACCACATGGGAGGAGTCTGGCTTAGAGCCCTGTTGAGTCTAGTTCAAGAGCACTTTCTAGAAAGGAGCTTGGGTGATATGCAGAGGTGAAGGGGTTCATTTCAGCCTGCTGATTAGAGGCATTGCTGAGTATTTAGGGGACTGCAGTGGGAGGCTGCCAGTGAGGAGGATCTTCAAGGAATCCAGGAAATCACTCCATTAAAGGAAGAATCAGCATTTGCAATCTGCCCTAACAATGGGCTCCAGGAGCTGGTGATGTCACATCATTGCTAGTTGGGCAGGTTACTCCCTCTTTCTTACCTCTTCTACCTCTTGTCATTCCCAGCCTGAGGCTTCTTCACTAAGGGCAAAGGAGGCAGGCAGGAGACTGGAGTCCTCTACCACCTGGTAGGCCCATGCTGGGGTGGCAGGGAAGCTCTAACTTTAAATGAATCCTGGAGATATAGTATAGTGAACTGCTCATTTTGCTTACTGAAATGTGTTTTCTCTGATGACTAAACATAACTTGAGTGACAGAATGCCAAGAACCTATTTGAAGGGTTGGAGGGATAACCTTGTTTTGTGTTCCCACTAGTGGAGTTCTGCTTATACAGTTATTAGAATTAGCAATGTTTATTGCTGTTGGACTTAATATCAATTGTGCAAAGGCCTAATAGTCAAGACATACACAGTGAGTGAACTTTGTAGGTTAACAGGAAACATGTTTTCATCCCACTCTCCTTTTCATTCATACAAGGGATATGACATTATCTTATCCAAACAATGGCCAATATCCTTGAATGACTGTGTAACTGCATAATTACTTCCCTTGTTCTTTTTTCCAGTTAATTGTTTTGGAATACCTAGACTTCTTCCTACACATATTTCTGTCCTTTTTACTCCTCAGCTGCATTCCCTTTGCCAACAAAACCCTAAAGTTTAGATAAATTTTCTTTTTATTAAAAAAAAGACATTAGTTTTTAGAGCAGTTTTTGGTTCTAGCAATATTAAAACAGAAAGGGCAAAGTGTTCCCATACATGTCTGTAATTTTTACCTATGCAATACATACAGAGGGTGCCAAAAAATGTATACACACTGTATGAAAGGAAAGAAGTATATTAAAATCAAAATACTCAATAAAAAAAGATGAATACAAGTCCTATTGAACAGCTCTGTAATTGCAGAAGTCAAACCTGACTTGATTATTACAAATTTAATACAGTTTTTTTTTCTTAGAATGTATATACATTTGTTGACACCTTCTGCATAATGTGGTGGTAAAACATAAACAACAAAATTTACCATGTTAACTGTTGACAGGTGCAGTTTAGTGGTATTAAGTACATTCATGTTGTTGTACAACCACAACTATCTGTCTCCAGAACTTTTACATCCTCCCTAACTGAAACGCTGTACCAATTAAATAATAACTCCCCATTCTCCCCTCTCTGCAACCCCTGGTAACTACTCTTCTATTTTTTGTCTCTATAAATTTAACTGCAGTAGAACCTCTGTAAGCTGACCACTCAAGGGACTGTAACAGACGGTTAACATACAGAGGTGGTCAACGTAAGGAACTAGTCCTACTGTACTGATATGTACATATGGTGCATGTCTGGTCTATGAAAATTAGGTCAACTTAAGGAGGTGGTCAATGTAGGGAGGTGAGCAGCTACAGAGGTTCTACTATATTCATGTAAGTGAAATCATACAATAGTTGTCCTTTTGTGACTGGTTAATTTCATTTAGCATGTTGTTTTCAAGGTTTATCCATGTGGTAGCATGTGTCAGAATGCCCTTTCCTTTTAAGGCTGAATAATATTCCATTGGATGTATATAATACATTTTGGTACACATTTGGGTTGTTTCCATCTTTTGGCTATTGTGAATACTTTTTGTCACTTAAATTGAGTATCTTCTATTGACTTCTTCCCTTAAAATAAAACCTTCTTTAACACTTTCATCCCTTGTTACCTCCCAGCACTGGTCTTTGTTTTCCTTCACAAAAGTTACCCCAAGACAGCTGTTTTCTTAGCTCATCCCGAACATAAAATCTATAGCTTAATTTTTCTAAAAAGCCACACATCAGAAGATCTAAATGCCAGTTGCACATATGAATCATCTGGGTAGCTTTTATAAAGATACCTCCAACTGGACCCCATCCTAGACCAGTTAAATCAGACTCTTTTTGGGTGAAGCTCCAGTGGTGAACCTGCTGCATGCTGGGGTTGAGCATGCCTTGCATTCTATGCCCTCACCTCCACCAATTCCTGGCTTGCTTATCTGCCCCAGCCCCACTGGTGTCCTTAAAATTTCCACCACGGAGTCAAGTCACTCCCTCTGTTTAAAAGTTTTTCCTTTAATATCTACATCACTCTCCTTCCTCACTTCTTTAGAGTCCTCCTTTGAAGACCTGCTGAAGGAAGATTTCCCTAACCATCCTAAGTTAAATAATACACCAGATCCCACAGACTTATTCCCCTTACCTTGCTTATTCTTCTTCATGGGACTTATCACACCTCTAAATATACCTTGTTTTCTTATTTTCTGTCTTCCCTTTTAGATTTATGTGTCAGTAGAGCCAGGATTTCATTCATGGATGGTTTCCTAGTAACTAAAATAGCATCTGGCAAAAAGCAGTTGCTCAGTAGATATTTGGTGAGGTATTTGGTAAAATTTGGGACTGATTCTGGAATCTTCAGAAGCAGAAAACAAAATGTGATTTAAGGAAGTCTGGGATAGTCAGATGTCCTGAATTTAATGTCATCATACTGTACACTGTGGAACCTCATAAAGAAGTTAATCCCTCCAAAGTGATAGCCATCCAGTGTTCTCCCTTCATTCTTCATGGTCTTGAAAGGAGTGTTTGATCCTCTCTCATGACAGAGGGATTCTGCTCTGCTGCACACCATTCTAATGGCTCGTCACTGCTCATTAGACCCTACAACCTGACCTGCATGGGTGCTGGGGGGCCCCAAAACCATCACAGGCAATCAATTCACCTGAGAAGTGTGTCTACTGCCGAGACACAAATTAGTAGTACAGAAATTCTATAGGGAAAAAGATGTCAGATCACAGAGCAAAATGCCAAGAGGTGGAATTAATGAGGGAAAAAAGAAGAGAAGGACAGATCTAGGAGATCTAACAAGGGATTAATTCAGTATGCGCAACTCCTGGAACTCAGAAGGAGGCAAGCAGGAAGGACAAATTAAATCATGATAGAAAATTCCCCTGAGTAGCATCAAACTTGAGTATACAAACTAATGGAGCTCAGCAAATTTTGGGAAGTTTACTTTCAAAAGAGGCACACAGGAAGTGTGTCATATACTCCTGCATTGTACCCGGTAGGTAGAAACTAACTGAGCCTCCTCCACAATCCCCCCTTATTGAATTTAATTGTGTTTTCCTGTAGTTGTTGGTCTTCTATTTTCAGATTACTACTGAGTACATGGGATACTTGCTTTTCTATTCTTAAGATGCTTTACTTAGTAGAATATTCTCTAAATCCATCCAGGTAAATACAAAAGATGTAACCTAATCATATGTACCCTCATATTAACCCATAATAAAAAAAAAATAAAAAGAGACACACTTACTTTCACTGCTGGCATTGTTGGAGTTAGAAAGACTAGATTTACCCTCCAACATTAAGCAATCAGAAAACCAGGGAACACGTGTGCTATAACAGTGACCACTGTGGAAAGAAACTAAAGGAGGTGACCTCTGTCTGTCACCACTTACTGTCCAACGGAGTCTGAATATTATTGAAATTCTTGAGGTTTAAGAATAAAGAACAGCAAAACAAAAATAACAGGACATGTGGAGAGGGAAGAAGTAAAAAAATTGACCTCTGCGTATGGGGAGAGGAAAAATGAACAAATAAGATTTGATGAAGTTGCCATTATATTCTAATATTATAATAAATGAGTATAGGTTTATCCACAGAATTAACCACCAGCAGAATATAAAAGAGAGAAGAAATTCCAAACTACCAAATTTGAAACTGCAATGAAAAAAAAACACTTGATAGATGCAGAAGTAATAAAGGGAGAAAATAAAAGCAACAGAATGTTAAGATATTTTTTTAAACATAATGGAAGGAATAAAATAAAGTATATTCTCACTAATTTTTTTGTGTTTTCCTTTTTTATTAAAGTTCAATATACAAATATCCATTGTATACCATTAACCATTAGAGAATTAAAGTTAACATGACAACACAAAATATGAAATACATAGAAATATTTCTTCAGAAATATGTAGTATTTCTACATGGAAAACTTCTATTTATTATTGAAAATATAAAAAAAACTGTATATATTATAAAATTGTTATTAATTAATTAATTTTTTCTTTACTTGTTTAGGTATTCCTTCTGTTCTAACTCAGGTTATTGTCTTTCTAGGGCTATCAGTATACCACATAGCAAATTAAGTTTGCTCTGGGGGTTCAGAAGGATTTTAGCAAACAGCTGGTCCACTGTGGGCCATACATATCTGATATTGGGTGTTATTATATTTGCAAATAACTTCAGGCTTTCCCATACATTCGTAATAAGAGTAAACTAATAACATAATTTTGACAGTTTGTCAGGGTTGGGTTACCTTTTGGATACATTTTTCACAACCTTCATCATGTTTTCCTCCTAAGATTTAAGAAGGAAGATGAAAAAAACCAAAACAAAGAGTCAGGAATCAGTCCTATGCCGCTGCTGCTCATCCTCAAGCTTCTGCTGTGAGTAGACCAGTCAGCTCCCACTATGTGACTGGGGCAGGGTTGTAGTCTGTTTTTTTAGGGTAAGATGGTGGGGATGCTCTGGGTGTTGTTTGACCGTCCACTCCCCATCGCTGGCTGGTTTTACATGTGAGTGATGTATCCAGGCAGGGATGCCATCCACCTTCACTGCTGTGGGTGTGGACAGGATCACCAAGGAGGGGCCTTTTCACCATGGTTTCAGTGGGCTCGGGCTCCCATTTTTAATCCGCTATTTTTTTTTTTTATTCTCACTAATTTTTTTAACATGACCATATTACAAAGTGATTTAAAAATAAAACTCATCTAAAACAAAAAACAAAGACATGTTGAAAATGAAGATGGGAGCAAAGATACTTAGGTTGAGTGTCCCTTGTCCAAAATGCTTGAGATGAGAAGTATATTTAATTTTGGAATATTTGCCTCTATATAATGAGACCTTGGAGACAGGACTGAAGTCTAAACACAGAATTCATTTATATTTCATGTACACCTTATATACATAGACTGAATGTAATTTTTTGCAATACTTTTAATAATTTGGGGCATGAAACAAAATTCACGTACTTGAACCATTTGAAAGCAAAGGTGTCACTATCTCAGCTGTCCATAAGGACAATCTGGTTGTCTGGCCTCACCACTATTCCTGACTCCGATGTTACTGATAAGCAATAATTTTCTTATACTTGTTCTTACTTAGGGGGTTAAATAACAAATATGACATGCCACTCATACAGTGAAAAGAATAATATGTTCCAAGTAACTAAGCAGCACAACATCACAACATCCTCCGGCTGTTAAACAGTAACAACAAACGAGGGCAGGCTTCTGGTTAAAAGGTTATTGTATGCTATATTTTATTTTTTTAGGTGAGAAGAAACATCAGAAGCAGTGGAGGGACCAGAAGGTGGGTCCTCTAGGGATAAGAGACATTCTGCTGGATGGTTTTAAAAAAATGTCTCTTCCTGTCATCTGCCTCATTAACAATTGTTTTTGTTTTAGAAGTCTCTCTTTCATTTTATAAACTGACATGATTCTTATTCTGGTATCAGTGCACTTTAGTGCTTCAACAACAAGCCCATCCCACGTTTTCACCGTGTTGTCTACAGGCACTTTTTCCACAGTGTTAACGTCATGTTCTTCACTGTGGGCCCGTGACCTGTCACTTGAAGTCAAGTGGAGTATTTTCCACTTGTGCCATCCGTCATGTTGGTGCTCAAAAACTTTCAGATTTTGGAGCTTTTTGTATTTTAAATTTTGGGATTAGGATGTTCAGCCAGGACCAGCAAATATAAACAGATACTATGTAGAATGCAGGTGTAAAAATACCAATAATCAACAAGGCCAAAACCATTAAAAGAACTGAGATAGACACTATTGCGCGGTGAGAGATACAGTTCACTGAGACTCAGGAAAGTCTGTTCCCATAATTTATGCATAAAATGTTATGCACAAATTAACACAGCCATCAAAAATGTAAAAAGGTTCTATAAGTACAGCTAGAACTTTAAAGAAATGTGGGGGGAGAATTTAATATGCCTTTTCCTGAATTTGATAGATCAAGTAGCTAGATAATAAGACATAAATTATTTTAATAACATAATCAACAAGCTATATAAAATCATAACTTATATCAGAAAACATAGAGTCACTGCTTAGATCCATGGAATACTTAGAAAAATCAATCATGTTTATGGCCACAAAGAAAACATCAATAAATTCTAAAAAGTAGAGATTATACAGACCATATTTTTTTGATAATAATTCAACAAACAGATACAAAAGACTTAACATCAAAAATATTAACTTTTTGGAAATGAAAATGTGCTATTTAAAAAAGTATCCTAAATCATAGAGGAAATTAAAAGTAAAGGAAGACTGATCTAAAAAAACAATGAGAATTGTTAATACCAAAACTTATGGAACACATTAAAACTGAAATAAATTTTATAGCCTTAGAAACTTTTATTAAAAATAAAAAGTATAGACTCCCAATTATAATCTCACTGACTCAAGAGAATGAGGTGGGAGGATTGCTTGAGGCCAGCAGTTGAAGACTAGCCCGAGCCATATAGCAAGACCTCATCTCAACAAAAATTAAAATAAAAAATTAGCCAGTAATGGCAGCATGAGCCTGTAGTTCCAGTTACATGGGAGGCTGGGGCAGGAAGATCACTTGAGCCTAGGAGTTCAAGGTTATGGTGAATTATTATTAGGCAAAAGTCCTGCAACCTGAGTGACAGAGCAAGATCCTGTCTCTAAAAAAAAATAAATAAAAATGATTTAAAATAAATTTAAAAATCATCGAACTTGTGATGTAGTAACAACAAATGAGCAAAAGAAAGAAAGAGGATTACAAAGCCCATGGGAGCAGGAGCTTTCTTTTGCTTATTGCCACAAAACGTTCATTTGCTTAGAATAGTACCCAATGATTATTTGAGATAACAATATAAATAATAAATAAAAACAACTTGATTTTTGTAAATACCAGCAGCATCAGGTAAGGGCAAAGAAAGTAAAATAAATGATACAACGTTAAGCACAGCAAAGAAGATGTAATTAGAGATGCAGATATAATTAAAATGATTATAATGAAACGTGTATTTCTATGGTAATGAATTTGAAAATCTAGAGAAACTAGATGATTTTCTGGTGAAATGTAATTAAGGGATGTTATTAATATTTGATTTCCTCACTATTTCTTTTTCCTGGACACAGAGATTGCTCCTTGTTAGTCGGAGACAGGGAGACTGACATCGGGCCAGAGGTGCGTGAATACAAGGGATGTCAGCCGCTTTCAAACCGAAATACTGAAAGAACTTCAAAAACTTAAGAAAGTGTAAAGGCAAACAACACAGCATTATTATTATTATTATTATTATTATTATTTTTGCAGTTTTTGGCCAGGGCTGGGTTTGAACCTGCCACCTCTGGCATATGGGGCCGGCGCCCTACTCACTGAGCCACAGGTGCGGCCCCAACACAGCATTATTTTTAACAGTATAAGAAGGAGGTATATGCACTGTATAAATTCTTCAAAACTAATGAAAAGGATGCAAACACCGTGATAAAAATGAAAAAAAGAATATGCAACGAATCACAATGTGATTTAAAGTCTTATTTAAAGTCTGATTCCAATGAACAAATGCAAAGAAATTAGAGGTATAAGAAAATTGGAAATTTTAACGCTTGATATCGGCTGAGAAAAAGGATTCTTGTTGAGTTTTTTTCAAGTATGATAATGGCAATGGCAATGTGTATAAGAGAATCCTCATTTTTTAAAGATACAGTTTGAGACAATTACAGATGAAATAGTAGGATGTTTGGGGTTTGCTTCAAAATAACATAAGCATGGGACTGGTAAATTGGAGACATAACTGATGCAAGATTGGCCATGAGTTGATAGTTGTTAAAGAGACATGGTGGACTCCTTATTTTATCAATGTTTGTATAATGTTTAATATCAGATTCCTCTCTCCCCTAACAGTTAGTTTACACACATACACCCACATACATGCATACACACATACACACATTTCATGCATTCACATATCTATGTAAATATATTGTTTTGAATTGTGTTTTCAAGTGCTTCTTGGCTCTTTGGCTAAGATCAAGTGTGAATTGTGTATTCGTTGTCCTAAATAATATTAGGACGTTAGATATTCTTCTTGATACAGAAAATGTTAAACAGTTCTTTGCATTTGTTTATTGGAATCAAGTTTTTAATAAGGTCCAAACATTGTGATTCATTTCATATTCTTTTATTCATTTTTATCATGGTGTTTGCATCCTTTTCATTAGTTTTTAAGAATTTATACAGTGCATATGCTTTCCTCTTACACTGTTAAAAATACTATTTCGTTTGTCTTTACATTATCTTAAGGGTTTTATTTTTAGAAGTTATTTTAACATTTGGTAATCAGCTCAATTTTTCCTTTTTTGAGATGTTTCTTAGGAATATATTTCTTATCCTAATATCAGATAAATTTATCTATGCTTTATGTTGATACTTGGTTTTGTTTTTACATTTAACTCTTCATATATTTAGAACTTCAAATTATACAGAGGGTGACAAAATATACATACACATTTTAAGAAAGGAAAAAACTGTATTAAAATTGTAATACTCAATAGGTACCAATAACAAGAGATGAATGTGAGTCACGTTTGAGCACCTCTTGCAATTGCAGAAATCAAATGTGATTTCACTATCACATATTTAATACAGTTTTTTTCCTTTCTTGAAATGTACATACATTTGGGGGGCACCTTCTATATATGTTGAGAATTAGTGCTCCACCAGAATTATTTCTAAACTAGCTTCTTTTCAGGGAATACCCTCAATTTTCAGATAAAAAAACTGAATCTCACAGATTTTTTTTTTTACACAGCCAAAACCAGCCTGGGTTTAAACTTCCTACATCTTAAAGTCAAGTCCACCACTCTTAATGCATCTCTTTTGTTTCTTTTGAGACCATAAGGAGATGGTCTGAAGACTCTAGATGATCTGAAGAATTTTCAAAACTACAGTGGTATCAAAAACTCTTGCCTGCTTAAGGTGAATCTCAGATACTTCAGACAGAAGAAAACATTATTTTCTAGAACAAGTGCACAGTTCTTATCCAGGAAGCCAAAGGAATATTACCATGTTCTAGATCAGTGTTCATAACAGAACCAAATATAAGACACATACCTTTTTTTCCCTTATAAACTCTGTTTTAGACTTCAGTAGAACAGAACAAAAGTCTCTCAAAAACCTGGTTAATAATACCTGACTGTAGGCTCCTTTTATTCACAGTTTCACTTTCCATGGTTTCAGTTACCCAAGGTCAACTATGGTCCAAAAATAGGTGAGTAGAGTACAATAAGATATTTTGAGAGTAAGAGAGAAAGACCACATTTACATAACTTTAATTATAGCATATCATTATAACAGTTCTATTTTATTATTAGTTTTTGTTGTTAATCTTACTGTTTCTGATTTATAACTCAGACTTTATCATAGGCGTATACGTATAAAGAAAACATAATATAAATAGAGTTTGGTACTGTCTGTGCACTTCCCGGGGGTCTTGAAATGAATCCCTTGAAAATAAGGGCGGACTGCTGTAACCCTAAATCAGTGCTTACAATGTGCCAAGTACCTTTCTGCAGGCTATACAGACACTAATTAACCAAAGACTTTCAGAAACTCTGTGATGTAAGTTTTCTTTCTTTTAAATCTCCAACATACAGGTGAGGAAGCTAAAGGATAAAGCAAAAAAAACTAACTTAAACACAGTTTATAAATAGATTGCAATCAGAGAGCTGATATTGTAATGTTGGTGGCCTGATTTTAGAGTCAACATGACCTGCTTCTCATGGTATTTGCCACGTGTGGCCCCATGGCAGTGGTCCCAGGTGATAATCTGGCAGAAATCTTGACCCCTTCACTCCTGGGGGACGCATTTGGTGGTGTCAGGCCAGGGGACATATTCTAATTTCAAACAACCCTATGCCTTCCAGCCTGATGATCCAATCACACATGCTTCTCTTTTAGAATTAGATATAAAAACATTCAAGGACACTATATGACAAGTGCTGTCAAAAGCAGATTTCTAAAGAAAACAACCAGAATATAGAAACCATTAGCTACAAAGTAGATGATGAGAACAAGAGTGAGCGCAAGAGAAAAAGAGGGAGAAGAGAAAGAGCTGGCGACACATGAAGCTGACAGTTTTATTATGACCCTAAGGGACAAGGCTTATTATAGGCAATGAACTATATGGGCTTACAGTTTGAATTTTATTCTGATCAAAAGCAGATATTTTCTCAAGCAATCCCCAGCCACAGCCTTCTTGGCTGAAAGACCAAATGGCTGGCTACTTGTGAACTGGTGAATGTCTGAGCATGTTTAGGCAACTGAGTGCAACCAAAAGAAAGTCACAAGTCAGCCTTTTTTGCTTCTGTAGCAGCACAAGACGTACGGTTACATAATGAGCCCATGAGATCAATAGGAAGAGTTCTAATGCCATAGCCCAAAGCCACTGGCAAATAAAAAAAAAAAAATCAGAGAGAGATTGCTCATTAAAAGGAGGGATAAAGTAGTTATATCTTGTAGAACTTTCTAATCACTGGTGCTAGGTGGGGCCTCCTGAATTTCAAGCTTGAACTTGAAGTCACTTATTTCAGAAGTGACCCTCTTCCTTACAAAGCATGTGGAGGAAGCTCTGTTGCCAGTAGCCACAGAGACTGTGATCCATTTAAGCATCAAATTCCCACCTGCCATTTCATACTGAAGTTAGCAAAAGCAGTTTCAACGTTGGGGCCTCCGTGAACGTGTACACGCAAATACGCAGCAGCCTATGGGCGGTTGTAAGGTGAAAGGGTGGGGACAGGGAGTGCTGTGCCATGAGTTAGCATCTCGTTTTTATAAAAGTGTTCTGGGAAACTTGGGGAAGCCACTTCACTTCTCTGGGTCTTGGTTCCTTACATTCAAAGCAGGATAATTGAGTGAAAATTAGTTCATGTCTATTCTCACTGATGTAAGATAATCAAAGGAATAAAAGAGTCATTTCCTAGTACTTAGAGCCAAGCTTTTGTGTTCTGAGTTTATTGTCCAAAGAAAAATAAATAGCTTCTTTTGTGTGTGTGTGTGTGTATTTTAAAAGTCTTCTGGAATATGTTCCACTCAGATCTTTGGTGGGAAATAGATGGTTTTGCCCAAGGTGTGGGAGTTGTGGTGGGTGGGAAAGGGCAACGTCTAATGCCTGAATTTGAAGGTGATAGCTGGGGCCTGGCTTGCCGCAGAGGGCAGAGCTGGATTCCCAGAGGCTGGACAAGCAGTGACTTCCTACGGGACACAGTCTCTGCCACTACATGGCCTCAGGATGAAGCGGGACCTCTGACCAGGCACTGTGTGGAGGCCTAGGACTGAACACTGAGGTTTCCCCCTTGAGGACCCGGTAAGCATCACAGCAGCATAGGGCAGCACAGCCGGAGAGGGTGCCGGGAGCAGCAGAAGATCCGACTTTGAATGCTGCATGAGGCCAGTGCCTATCTCAAGAGGGCATGTATAACTCCAAGTCCCCCAGGGAAACAGAACCAACGGAGAGAGGTCGATTTGAAGGAACTGACTCGCGTGATTGTGAAGGCTGCTGCAAACATAGCAGAAATTCAAGGAAGAGTTGGCATTGCGCTCTTGAGTCTGAAATTGTCCAAACTGCAAGGAGGTTTTAGTCTAGGTCATTACTGATCGCATAAAAATTTAATTATTTAGACAAGGGTGATTTGCAAAGAAGAAAGGAATTATTTATTTGGTTTTTTTTAAGAGACAGAGTCTCACTTTATCACCCTTGCTAGAGTGCTGTGGATTCACAGCCCACAGCAATCTCCAACTCCTGGGCTTAGGTGATTCTTTTGCCTTGGCCTCCTGAGTAGCTGGGACTACAGGTGCCCACCACAATGCCTGGCTATTTTTTTTGTTGCAGTTTGGCCAGGGCCGGGTTTGAACCCGCCACCCTCTGTATTTGGGGCTGGTGCCCCACTCACTGAGCCACAGGTGCCAACCAGAAGAAAGAAATTTTTAATACAAAAGATGTTTATAGGAAGAACAGGAGATACTGTCTCAAATCTGTCTCTTGGACTGATGGAGATTGTGGGCTTTTTTTTTTTTTTTTTTTTTGAGACAAAGTCTCACTCTCATCCTGGGTAGAGTGCTGCGGTGTCATCACAGCTCACGGCAACCTCAAACTCTTGGGCTCAAGAGATCCTCTTGCCTCAGCTTCCCAAGTACCTGGAACTAGAGGTGTCCACCACAACACTCAGCTAATTTTTCTATTTTTAGTAGAGACAGAATTTTGCTGTAGCTCAGGTTGGCCTCTTAACTCCTGAGTTCAAGCAATCCTCCTGCCTTGGCCTCTCATATTTCTAGGATTACAGAAGTGAGTTCGGACACCAGGCCTAAGATCAGTGGCTTTAGAAGGCAGGGCCATGAGCCTTGGGGCAGATTGTGATGTAACTGACCAGTGAATTCCTGCACTGGGGACAGAACAGAGGGTGAATCTTGGCTTCAGGAAGTCTGCCCAAGGACCTCCAGAATCTCAGCTCCTTTGTCTTGCAGAAAAGCCACCATTTCTGGGAAACAATTCAGAAGGTCAACTAGTTAGTTAAGGGAGAGGATTGTAAAGAAACATGGACGGTTCACTGAAACGTGTTCATAGAGTTGGTTGCAAAATGTGCAAGCAGGATTTGTATGTGGAGGTCTTGAGGCAGACTTGCATCTTCTTTGTGAAACCTCAGGCTTGGGTCTTAAGGCCATCAACTGATTGGATGACTCTGGAGAGCTATGGAAGCTAAACTGCTGTATTCAAAGTCTACTGATTTAAATGTTAATCATATCTTAAAAACTACCTTCACAGCAACATCAGGGCTGGTGCTTAGCTGAATTGGGCACCATAGTCCAGCCAACTTGACAAATTAACCATCACAGAGACCTTGATGAAAAGCCAGAAGACCACCCCCAGAGTTCCCTGAGCTGTATGTGACCCTGAATTTTTATGTGGCTCAAGAAAAGGACCACCACTTCAAATGATATAGAATAGATCTTAACATGTTGGGGCATAACAAGATTTGATTTGATTTGGAAAAGTTAAGAATTTTTTTCTTATGCTCAAGGGTCATGGAGCAGATTCACAGTTATAAAGATCTTCAAGGTAATTTCTAGCTATAAACATTCCATGATTTCATGATATTTTGCAGATAAGCTGAAACACTGTAGTAGGTTGTCCTTTTTTTTTTTAAGTAGTGGTTTCTAGTTAAACTGGAGTTATATACACTATTTAAAAAAAATTGTCCATTTTTTTCAGATAAAACCATTCTAAATAGAAACTAGTGAAAGCCAGTTTTTAAATTATACTGTCAACTATTCCTTAATATAAAGTGGCTATTTTTAATTTTATCAAAACCTACAACTTGAAAACATTCCAGATTGTTTATAATAATAAATGAGAATTAATATACATACCAGTTAAAATGTTAATTCTCAAGATAAGTCTTTCCATGAACAATCTCAGTAGGGCTTTTCAATATCATGTGAAATGTTTTAATAATCACCTTCATATTAATCTGTAAAAAACAGATTTAAGCATGAACTTCAAATCAATTTACACGTGGAGTTTACAAGAAAGTAAGAAAAATGACAATGCAAGCAAACAAAAACATTTTTGCGAAGTCCAGCCCATCGTCCATTAGACATATAAGCAGCATAATCACAGGCAAGAAAAATAGCATCTGTTTACCTGTGGTAAGATGTTGGTGAGCAAATGGATTATATCAAAGTGTATTTTAGAGAGGTCTTCTGTGATCACCACAATTTAGCTCTTAGGTTCACAGAGCTGTGGTTATTATGTTGCTTGAACAAAATTGAAAGGGCCACTTTACCTTTCTCTGGAAAGAAACGATCTTATTCTTGGAAACCAGTGGCTTGCCAATTCTCTATTCTGCCTAACTCAAATGTTAAAATTTCAAACAACAAACAAGCCCTACACATCCACACCTATCCATCCACCATCCACACACACAGTTTAACCGCCATCTTTTCCTTTGTAAAGCTATTAAAGGCTGGAAATGCTAATAAAGTTTACAACCTAATCAGAGAGGGGATATGAGCTTCGGATTATTGTTGCAGTTCGGCTGGGGCCCGTTTTGAACCCGCCACCCTCAGTATATGGGTCCTGCGCCCTACCCACTGAGCCACAGGCGCCTCCCTGAGCTTCGGATTATTACTCTAATAAGAGACACCATAGCAGAGGAACAAGGGACAGAGCCATTCAAGCTGATGTCCTAAGGTGCTAATGTAGGAGGTCATGTTTACGTTGGGTGTTGAAGAGGATGACAGTTTCTGCCCTCGTCAACCACAGTCAGACTTCTTAACACTTGTCTTTGAGTGAAAATTGGAAGGAAGTCATTAATAAGCAAGTAGCCCGTGAAAGTCAGTGGAGAGGGCTATGAGGAGGAGTCGGACACGGTCCTGGCTCTGGTCCTGTCACTACCTGTACAATCTTGTGCCAAAGCCTGTGGAGGTCCTGTTAGGACTTTTTGCATTTTTGGTTTGTGCAGGAAATAATTTATTCACTTATCCATTTAATCAATGTTTATGGCATGCTTACTGTGTTCGGGGCAGTATTGTGCACGAGAGATACAAACGGCACACGAGAGGGGCGTGGTCCATGTCCTCACAGTGACTTAAACAGCCATCATACAGGTTTAACTACTGAAACAGTAGAGAAAATACACAGGGAAATGAGAACGTAACAGGCGCTCCCAATTCAGTCCTTATTTTGTTCCACCAAGTTATTTACGTATTTGGAATATCCTCTTTGGCTCGTTGTAAACAACTTTTTGAAAGGAGACAGGCTAGCCCTGGTGACAGAGTACACGTGTGTACATTCTTTCTCACTTCCAATCCCTGGAGGGAATGGCAGAAAGAGTTCTGTTGATTTCTCGAGAATAAATCTTTATCAGTGCTAGAAAATGAGAAAGGATGCCCAGAAAATGAAATTTTCTAAGAAGATAAATAGAAACGAAATGGAATCAGGTTGATGAAGAAACGAGGTTAGAGAAAACCTCAGGCTAGAACGTGGGGAAGAGAAATTTTACAGTGTTGAAGGAATTTCAGTGATTATCCCGGCTCAGTGTCAACACATTCTTGAAATAGCTCGACCAGTTGGGCACCTTATTCCTCTCTCCTCTTCCACTTGATCTGGGTGGCAGGGATTAGCAGTGTTTGTCCCTGGAAAAATCAGAAAACCCCTCTCTGGAGGGTGAATAATCTGCCACAGGAGGCTGAACAGAGCTGGGCATGATTCCCCTGGAACCTCACCACAGATGCAGAGGGAGGAAAAAAGGCAACATATGCTCAGTAACACTAGTGGGATCTGCTCCAGATTAAAGCCCTCTTGATTTTGGCAACTGACCGGGGGAGGTCGCCAGCCTTTCTGACTTCTTCCTGCTCTGAAGGAAACTTGGCAGTCAGCATGCCCTGTTCACTTCACATTGTAGACAATTAGGTCTCAATTTGGAGAGGGGGCTGGCTGGGAGGAAAAGCAGCACAATTCCAGGGAGACTTGATCCAGGTGCCTAGACACTAGTCAACAAATCTTTGTCATATTCAACTGGGACAAAAGTGAAAAGACAAAATTACTGACATAGGATATGAGCAAGGAAGACTATTTTATATGGAGAAATTTGAAAATCTGGATGAAAGGGGAGGATTTCTACAAAATACCAATGATTGTGTTTGACTGAAGAGAAATAGAAAACCCAGATAGACCAATTACTGTACAAGAGTCTCAATGGTAGTGAAAGATCAATCTTAGAAAGGAACCAGTCCCAGACAGGTGAGTTTGGCAATCCTTTTGTAAAAATGTTTCCTACAGAAGATTGGAATGAAATTGGAAGGGCATCCAAAAAAAATGCTCTATGCAATTTGATCAGAAGGTAGTTAAGTTCACCTAGAACAGTGGTTCTCAACCTTCCTAATGCCATGGCCCTTTAATACAGTTCCTGTAGGTCATGACCCACAGATTGAGAACCGCTGATCTAGAAGATAAACATGAATAAGAATGTCAGGGAAAGCTTTAAAAAGAATAACCATCACATATTAAGACATAATGCAAAGTTATGGTAACTGAAACTGTATAGCATTGTCAGCAGAGTAAAAAAGAACAAGCAGAAAATAAGATCTGGAAACAGACCAATTACATATGAGAATTTAATATATTAAAAAGGTAGATTTTCAAATCACTGGTTAAATACTAGTCAATTCCATAAGTTGGCTATTTATTTAGAACAAAGTAGCTCTCAACTTACAGAACAGACATACACAAATTATTCTCGGTTGTTTTAAAAGCTAAACCTTAAGAGAAATATTAATGTGTTTATACATAAGAGAATATTATAATCTTGGTATGGTAAAAAACTTCCTAAACAATACACAATATCTAGAAACCATTGAGAAAAAGACTAACATTATTGACTGTTTAAAATTTGAAATTTCATATGATAAAAATAACAGAAAGTAAGTTAAAAGTGGGAAATATTTGCAAAATATATAATGACATATCAATAAATTATTTCTAGAAGTTGATTTTTAAAAATATGATAAAAATTCAAAGAGAAAAAAGGAACAGGTATGAATATACAATTCAGAGAAGAAATATAAATGATAGACAATAAAGCAAGAGGCCACTTGAGTCCAAGAGTCTGAGGTTGCTGTGAGCTATCATGATGCCATAGCACTCTACTCAGGGCAGCAGAGTGACATGGTCTCAAAAAACAAACAAACAAACAAAAAAAACTAAACAAACAGTAATTGAGAACTTTTGCAGAAGCAATCCTAAAACAACTAACTTCTGAAAGAGAATTTAGGGAGGGACATTGCCTGATATTTGAACTTCCATATAGTAATTTCCAGACCATTGTGTGAAATTTTAAATGCAGTAGAACCTCTGTAAGTTGATCACCCAAAGGAGACTCTGTCTCAAAAAAAAAAAAAGAAAAGAAAATGTCTCCATGTGTGGACCTTTTTGTTATTAATGTATTTACATAATTGTAACTTTGAAATAGTGTCAAATATCAGACACGTGCAGATTATAACGTTCCTATCATAGCCATG
This sequence comes from Perodicticus potto, assembly GCA_963574655.1. Taxonomy (NCBI): domain Eukaryota; kingdom Metazoa; phylum Chordata; class Mammalia; order Primates; family Lorisidae; genus Perodicticus; species Perodicticus potto. The sequence goes on along the minus strand of CAUYRH010127869.1, from coordinate 37,550 downwards.
TAATGGCATAGGGACCCTAAAATCTGACACACCCAATATATCCTTAAGGTCAGTCAGGGAAATGCTGACATTGCTTTTTGCTTATCAGAAGCAGCAAGGAGAAATTTACAATAGGTCAGAGAACGCCTCAACCCACAAGCAGAAATGCAGGTGAGAACCAGAAACTTTAGGAACTAGGATTGCAAACATTTCTATCTTCCCCAGAACCTCCTCTCAGCAACCTTCTCCCACACGATCTGTGCTTCTTGAGAGAAAGTCTTCACTGCTCCATCCACAGGGTGAGAGAAGACAGCCGCCCACAGCTCCTGGACTCACGGGAAGATGCAGGTCCAGCCATGCGCAGAAATGGATTCTCCCTCAGTCCCACGTGCCATGTAAGTGTCAAAGCTTAACTCAGGTGTTGAATCCAATGCCCATCAGCTGTGAGCAGGGTGCAGCATCACCTTGTAAAACCTCCGTGCTCTGATTCACTGTTGATTACTGAGGGCTGACACTCCTGATTTAGACTACTGCAATCAAGAGGCTGAACAGTAAGTTCTTAATTCAGACAAAGTATGATTTTCAAATTTTACTGCTTTTTTTCTTTTTTGAGAATTATATCAATAGTGCATGAATACATTTTTCTTGTATCCTGGGTGTAAACTTCCAGGCCCTTTTCTTTGGGAGATCTTATTGTAGGTACACATATCATTCTGCAATAGCTTCTTGTTTTGAGGCTTAATGTGTCTTATATATTAGTTATATATTTTGATGAATTAATTTTTAAGAGGTATATTAATAATACACAAATATATTTTTTATTGTAAAATAACATAGTAATACAGATCATATGGCTAAAAAATTCAAAGTTCTCTTTCATACCACTTGTGAACTATTATTTTTTACCTTAACTAGGTTTATGGTTTATATATATTGTTCTGCAATTTGAATTAATGTATTAATATATACTTGTTACTTTAAAACGTGGGGCTCAAAAAATATTAATTGAAGTATATGTATAGACTAAAAAAATAAAACCCCTTTCAACACTCTTCTACAAGAATTAAATTTGCTTTCCCCAAATCACCACTGTTTTTTTACATATTCCAGATATTTTCTATGTATTTACATATACATACCCATACAAAAATATTTAATTTGAGATTTTTGTCTTTTGACATAATTGGGACTAAGGAATAGACATCAACAGAATTTTGCTTATTAAAAATGTATAGATATGTGTTGCAGAAATCGTTCCATATAAGTGCTTGTAGGCTTAGTAAGTTCTGCATAGCATTCCATATCATATGTGTCATAATTGATTCCTTTATCAATGGATATTTACTATTCAACTTTTCACTAATAAAAATATTGTGATGAATATATTTGCACATACTTCTTCATGCTCAAATCAAGATATTTCTTCTACCTCAAAGCAATATAAATATTGCAAAAGGATTATTCAGAAATGGCTGTAATAATTCTTTTCCATTTTTTGCCAGTTTGAAGGATTTAAAAAAAATTCTGAACTTCCTTTGGTTGAAATTTGTGTCTCTTGATCTCAGGATAATGAACATCTCTATATAATAGGTCCTCACCACAACCCAGCTAGTTTTTCTATTTTTAGTAGAGACATGGCTCTCATTGTTCCTCAGGCTGGTCTGGAACTCCTGAGCTCAAACAATCCACCTGCCCTGTTCTCCCAGAGTTCTAGGATTTCAGGTGTAAGCCACAGTGCCTGGCTGCAATTACTCTGTTTTAAACACAAAAAACATGTTTTGTGAGGGCTAATTAGTCTGAAACATCCTCAGTCCATTTTGGATGCTTATAGAGATCACCTGATAAAATCAGTTTTAAAAAAGACGGAAAAACATACAAATTTAACAATTTCAGTCATTATTGGTTGGGAGAATGGAATATGACTGCACTACTGAAAGTATTAGATTTATTGTGGACGAAACCAAAAAAATACTTAAGCAGAAAATATATAGTTACATTGTAGAGACCATGACAAATCTACCACTTACAAAGACAATTTTAAGAATAATGATGTAGGAAGAAGGAAAAATGGATACAAAACTAAATTTACATTCTGATCCAAATTTTGTTTTCAAAACTTACTACAAAATACAAGATTTATTAAAACAAATATTAGTGGTTCTCATAGAATTCATTTAATTCTGGTTATATTTTATAGTATTTTTATAGAAAAAATTAGTTATTGAAAAGTTAACATAAAAATTTTAAAAATTTGATTTCTAAGATTTAGGCATCTCTGATCAATGGGATTAATGTGTAACTTTCATCCAACTAAAAGTATGTTTTTATTTATGAGTTATGATTTAAATATTGAAAGTTACCTGCTTCTTATTCTGTTAGATGTCTTGTTACCATGGGAACATTCCGGTTGATAGTAATGTTACAGAAAAATAATCTGTACTTAATCCACATGTAAAATTCATTTTTTAAGAAGATTGACATATAGTATTTCAAATGTTCCAACACACTTTTCAATTCTATAGAACATAAAGCATTATTAAAATTGAGTAATTACTGGTATTTTCTTTTCAGAAAGTTATGGCATACCAAGGGAATGCTTAATATTTAATTGGTCAGCAATTTTTTGTATACTTGTATTTCTAATAAAATTCTGTGTTTCAAAATGAACCAAGTAGTTTACTTGTATTTAATCAGACTAAGATAATTTCGAAATAAATGAAAACTTTTTTCTGAATTATTTAATTCAAATGAGATGATTTGAAATATAATTAGAAAAATATTTGAGAGAAAACTACTCAATTCTCAAATCGAACTTGAATTTTGAAATTGGTTTAGGAACCAGATGTACTTTGTTGTTATTAAGAAGAAGGATAAAAGATCTAGCCATGTACCAGAGATCAACTATGTCCTCTCCAAAATGATGAGGGCAACAAGGTAAAGCATACAGTAAGTGCTTAATAAATGTTGAATGGTGAACAACAGGAAATGTCAATGGGCTCTGGCCACCTCCCCATTCAGTGTCCCACCCCGTGTCTGTGTTCATGTTGTCCTTTCTGCCTAAAAGCCTCCACTGCTTACCTTTTTCCTGACACATACTTGGTGTTGTAATTTCAATACAGATATTTCAAAACCTCCAGGGAATTGGATATGGAGGAAAACCCCTAATGAGACATCAGTCCCATTATGCCCAGAAGTGTATAAAAACATCCCACATGGCCTCTAGATACAGAACTTTTTTTTTTTTTTTTTTGCAGTTTTTGGCTGGAGCCGGGCTTAAACCCGCCACCTCCGGTATATGGGGCCGGCACCCTACTCCTTAGAGCCACAGGCGTCGCCCTAGATATAGAACATTTTGATGGAGCTGTTTTGCCAGTCATTTTGATACCAGCATTTGAGGCAGTCACTAGGATGCAGCTGTTTTGACTTCAGAAGCTCTGAAACAATCATTCTGTTTTGTTTCTTCTTCTTTTTCTTTTTTTGAGGCAGTGTCTCACTCTGTTGCCCTGGGGTTGAGTGCCCTGGTGTCATCATAGCTCACAGCAGCTTATTTTTCTATTTTAGTAGAGACTGGGGTCTCGTTCTTGTTCAGGCTGGTCTAGAACTCTTGAGTTCGAGCAATCCACCCGCCTTGGCCTCCGAGAGTGCTCAGATTACAGGTGTGAGTCACTGTGCCTGTGAGAACAGTCACCTTGGAGCAGCATCTTCTAAGGCAGAGACATTTGGATAGAGCCTTATCTCAGCTTTTTCACTTAATGATTTATATTACTAGATAATGAGGAAAATGAACCTCTCCGGCCTATCCTTAGGAAAAGTCATCCCATTCTGCCTCCTTTGTTTGACTTGTATGAGGCGGAAGGGGTCCGAGATGGGAGGAGTCCTGGGCTGGGGCCTCTGGCAGAAACACAGTCACAGAATCTGCTTACTGCGCTCACTCACCTCAGAAAAGGCCAGCAATCATGCCAAACAATATTTCTGCACATCTCCGAGAATTCACTCACATCTTCAAGGAGTGACAGAAAAATCTCTCATCTTTGCCTTAAAGATACTAGGGAGGGGAATGTTTGGTTCTCATATATGAACCTTTGTTCTTAGGTCCAGACTGCATAATCATGCTCAGTTAAATCCCTTGCCTCTGCAATATTAACCAAGTGTAATTACTATTGTAAAACTGTCCTATTGGGGCAGTGCCTGTGGCTCAAAGGAGAAGGGAAACGGCCCCATATGCCGGAGGTGGCGGGTTCAAACCCAGCCCCAGCCAAAAAAACAACTGCAAAAAAAAAAAACAAACCTGTCTTATTAATGATGGATTTGGAGGACGGCACTATTATTTCCTTAGATGTTAACCCAATTCTGTCAAATATGATAGGAAAAAATATTTTTCAGTTTATTAAATAGTACAAATCCATAAACATTCCAACAGTACTCAGTGAACTGGAAAACATACCTCTTGTAAGTGTGGTGAGCTTAGGAAGCTAAGAAAGGTTCAGGATGTCACACACACTGCTTAGGAAAACAACTCATCAAAATAACCTTTAAGCTGTATCAGCGCGTCTAGTATGATAAACAGTTTGCTGGAAGCAGGAGTGTCCAGCCTGGGAGTACAGGCTGCGTGCAGATTGTTTGAAGGTTGTTTTGCTTCTCTGTGGTGTTCAACATTTTTAAAAGTAATCACCGATCCTTTTTTTTTTTTTTTTTGCTCATCAGGTTTCATCCGCATTTGTGTATTTCATGTGTGACCCATGACATCTTCCAGTGTGCAAATTAATCAGGTTGATAAAAATATCTCCAATTGTATGTGAAGCCCACACACTGTACTCCTTGACTGAATTATTGTACACAGCTATGACTCAATAAAAAAAAAAAAAAAAAAAGATTGGACACCCTGTCATGAAATGTTTAGCTTCCACTTCTTTTCTTGATCCACACCACCCAAGCCTGATCCCTCCCCTTTGTCATTTTCCTTTTACGTTGGAAGTTACCAGATGTTTCAGGACTGCTGGTGTCCTAAACGCGAGCAGTGTCCACGATGACAGGTCTACATTGCAGGGCTTCTGCCCCCATTGCTCTCAAGGATCAGGGCTAGGTTCATTCTCCCAGACCCCAAGTTGCCTTCTGCTATATGAGGACTTAGGGGCACCCTGTGTGTCCCAGTCCTTCCCTCTTGCCTACAGGACAGCCCATGAGTCAAACTTAAAGTCATTATACAGGGGGAAGATAGGAAATTGTAGCTAAATGTGCCTCTGTTTACAAAATATTCATTACAAATTTTAGAAAATGTAGTAGAACCTCTACAGTTGACTGCCTCCCTACATTGACTACCTTTTAAAGTTGACCTAATTTTCACAGACCGACATGCACTACCACATTGACCACCTCCTTAAGTTGACCTATTTTTCATAAACCAGATAATCACCACATGTACGTATCAGTGGAGTAGGCCTAGGTCCTTGTGTTGAATGATTTGTTACAGTCCCTTGGGTGGTCAACTTACAGAGGTTCTACTGTATTTATAAAATATTCTCTATGTGTTGGCCACCTCCATGGAGAATTGTGCAATGAATGTTTTGTAAATAAAGGTACATTTAGCTACAATTTCCCATCTTTCCTATGTATGGCAGCTTTGTGGGCAGCCCCGTACTTCCCCCTGCCTGCTGAAGCCCTTTGTTGGCTTCTGCCTGTTGCTGCTCTGTCCTTAAGGCTTGATGGGTCATGCAGGCCATCATTCCAGCAGGAAGGAGGCTCTGGAACATACTGCCTGGGTTTACATATTAGTAGGACATTCAGGACACATGATCTTAGTTAAATCATGTTATCTCTCTGCTTTTGTAGCCTTGTATGCAAATGGAAATGAGAGTTATGATGCCCGCTCCGGATGACACAGGAACTGTCTCTGTGCACCAGTCGTCGTGATGAGCTCTTGTGAAGACTGAACTACTAATTGGGAACACACAAAGTTCCTACATCAGTGTCCAGAACTGGGCGAACACTTGAGAAATGTTAATTGTTACTTTAAAAGAAAAACAAAAGGTCTGGGGGTGGTGCCTCATGCCTGTAATCCTAACACTTTTGGAGGCAGAGATGGTTGGATCACTTGAGGACAGGCACTTAAGACCAGACTGGGCAACAGAGCAAGACTTGGTCTCTTAAAAAAAATTAGCCAGGTTTAATGGCATGCACTTATAGTCCCAGCTACTTAGGAAACTGAGGCAGGAGGATTGCTTAAGCCCAAAAGTTTGTGTTTGCAGTGAACTGTGATAATACCATTGCACTCCAGGCTGGGCAACAGAGTGAGACACAAGACTCTGTTTCTAAAAAAATATATTTTACTTTATTTTGTTTTAAGACAGAGTCTCACTCTGTTACCCTGAATAGAGTAATTGGGGTATCATAGCTCACAGCAACCTAAAACTATTGAATTCAAGCTATTCTCTTCCCTCAGCCTCATGATTAGCTGGAACTACAAGGGCCTGCCAGGTCTCCCAGCTAGTTTCTATTTTGTAGTAGAGACCTTGTCTCGCTCTTGCTCAGGCTGGTCTTGAACTTCTGAGCTCCAGGGATGCACCTGCCTTGGTCTCCCAGAGTGTCAGGAGTGAGCCACCAAGCCCGGCCTCTCTAAAAAAAAATTTTTTTTTTGAAAAGGGACAGGAGCAAGGCTGCGGACTATCTCAGCTAGGACCATCCATCCTGCTACATTATTCACTTTCTTTTTCCCTCTCCTCTGCTAAATGCTGAAGACATTAATCTATCTTTCCCATCCTGTTTTCTCAGAAAGCGGCAGTTTTGATAAGTGAATGAATAGCTAATGGATAGATGATGGTGGTGTTTGTATCGAAGCCAAGAGTGCTGTCTCAAAATACTTTCATTCAAGAATTCTCAGTTCCTGAATTCTATTTAAATGAATTTCATTTTATGAAAACTGTACCGAATCTGTAGTAAAATTAAAATAGAACATGCAAGAGAATCTTCTTTTAAATGGGAAATTGGAAGTAAAAATATAAGGAAGATAAAGAATAAAAATGCACCCGTTTTCTGCTGAAAGACTGAACACCAAATGAATAACTTTTTCCCTCTATAGTGTTTCGTTTCAGCATCATTATCCCACTGTTTAGGGGATATGATGACTTATGGTCTAAAATGAAACAGCATATCATTAAAGCCTTATTTTCATGAAGATATTTTCTTCCAATTAAATTCAATACTACCCAGTGGAAGAATAGCTCATTCAACACAGTACATAAGTACGCTCTTCCATGTATTAAGGACCTCAAATAAAGAGTTCCTATTTTACTGTGAATCAAGGAAAAAATACACTTTGGTTTTACAGGCTTCTTTTGGGCAAGAATTTTCTCTTAAATGAGCAATTTGGTCTTCCTTTGACCAGTGGAAAGGAAACCTATAAAACTGTGATTAATTTATCATGGTTCATGATAAAACAGTGTGACAGATGAAATCAGTTTCCACCAAAAAACTGACAATGACCACCATTCTTTTAATTGTTGGCACAAAAGCCTTCCCAAACAAAAATAAGCAAAAAAGTACAACAAAACATGCAACAAAAATAAAACTCAAGACACATCGAAATGATTGATCATAAACTTTACCATGTTCTAGAATCTAGAAAGTTCTGCAGTTTATTCAGCAAACCTTTGGGAACTCCCTGGATTGTATCAAGCATTGAGCTAAGCCCTAGAATTGTAAAGATGAAGACAATACCCGAGTGCTGCTTTCAAGGGAATCAATGTCTAATAATTTTGGCAGATTTTTTTCTGGAAATGTGCTCCAATAAGAAGCCTAAAGGGAAACACCTGTATGCATATATTTGGGCAGCTCTGTTTATTGATTTACAGAAACATATTTGTTGTCTGTTGATTTAGTTGAAAGAAATGTAGCAAGGAAAAGTACATAAATAATTTATATTTGTTTCTCCAGAAAGTTTTTATCCGGAGTCCATGTTTGAGAGTGACAAACATTACCAATGGTGGAATAGAACTGTTAACGGTGGCAATAATTAAAACAATAGTTAACAAGAGTGAAACGAATCTTGTTAACCAGACTATATCTTAACTTTTCAAAGCTCCATTTAAAAAATCCTAATTTTGAGATGATTAAGACATGGAGAGGAAAATGTTTATGTAAATACATATAGAGGGAAGTATCCAAAGTAAACAAAATCACAGTTAGGGCCCAGATCTGTTGGTTTCTAATACCATTCTCTAATGAAAGGAACCAGAACTTGGAGAAATAGTGGATTTTAAGGCTGAGGCAGGAAATACATAAGATGAATTTGGGTCTTGGAGAAGCTGAAAGTAAAGAATGCTTCAAAGACAGAATGATGGTGGTGTATCAACAATACACACAAACCAACCTGAAGGAACTCCCAATGGGCAAAACTAGAACAATTTGAACATCAAAATAAGTAATCTAGTAATGAATTATAAACCAAAGAATAAAATAAATAAATACCCATGAGTTCCTTTGATATAAATAATTGACTAAGTAAATAAACAAATGGGGTAAATAAATAAATATCTCATATAGAAGAATTCCAAATAATTTATGTTCATAGTCCTTATTTAAGGAGGTTAGTATCACTCCCTAACCCTTCAGTGTGGGCTTTGCACAGTGCCTTCCTTCCACAGAGTAAATTTCCAGTGGAGAAATATGGAAAACACCATCTGGACCAGATAATTAAGGTTATCAGCAATGGTAAGTCACATTGACAGTGGGAGTGTTTTATGTCACATGAAGAGAATAGCACTTTACCTCTGTGGTCTTCCTTCTAAAAGACCATGACTCCTGCGTAATCATGAGAAAAACATCAGACAAATCCAAATTGAAGCACAGTAAACAAAATACATTACTAGTACTCTTCAAAACTTCCAAAGTCTTCAAAACTAAGGAAAATTTGAGAGATTGTCACAACCAAGAGGAATGTAAGGAAACATAATGGCAAAATGTGATATATTTTGAATGGGATCATAGAACCGAAAAAATAAAAAAGAGCATTAGCTAAAAACTGAGGAGATTTGAAGTAAAATAGAACTTTAATAAATAATATGGTACTAATGTTTGCTATTTAGTTGTGACAAATGACCATAATAATATTAGATGTTAACAGGAAATTGGGTAGAGGGTACCTAGGACCTCTTCTATCTCTGAAAATTTTCTGTGAAACTGATACTACACTAAAATTGTGAATTTATTTTAACAATAAACAAAAATAAGTAGTAAGAGTTAACACAGTTATTTTCAAAAAATGACAGGTACACAAATACCAGTATAAATAAAAAAAGTTGACACTATGCTTAGTTTCTTTATACTTATATTTGCCATCTCATTACTGGATTGTGTAATTGGATGTCCCAAATATTTTGAAGACTAATAATAATACTATAATAATAATAATAATAATAATAATAATAATAATAATAATAATTCTTGATGTACTACCTTGGTACTTTACCCAACTCTCCCCATATCCTGGCCCCCTACCAACGTCATGGACTTCGGGAATTTTGAAAAGTTTACTAGATGAGTATATTTCTATTTAAAAAATAATTTCCTGATATGAATAGTTCTTTTGATATTAAATTTTCCCCATTCTTTTCACTTAATTGACTATTACTATATGGTAAAGAAATGTTAAATGGCAAAATTGCCCTGACTATAGAGTGTAGTTACATTTCATGGAAGTTCAAAAGAGAGACAAATAAACATGTTAATAAAGTCTACATTTATGCAAAAAATGTAAATTCTTTAAATTAAAAATCGATGAACCGTGTAATTGAAAAGCTGGTTCAAGCCCATTTTGAACTGTTTACACTACTACCACATGGTGGCGCCATGGCAGCTGGTGAACGTAAAAACCTTGGCAAACCTTGGATTAGTCTTGAATTGGCTATTTGATCTCCTCAGGAACGCAGTGTATGTTCTGATTCCATTCTGCATTTTACAGATGAGAAAACTGAAGTCCAGAGAGTTAAATTATTCTCTCAAGTCCACACAGTGGTCTGCTATGGAGAAATAGTAAAGCACTTGGTCCTGTGCATGTGGGTTCTCCCTCCCTTTCTCTTCTTTCTCTCTCCATATAACCCCTCTATTGTTGTGTTAATTTCCACAACAACAAATTTTTATGGGGGAAAATGTACCTCTTAATGTCATTTTAAATTTCATGCATTTATCCATAAGTATCTAAAATATGAAAATCTTTACTAAGTACAATTATCCTTCTCTAAGTCTCTGAAAACTTCTGTGCTGTGATTTTTGCTTAGCCAAAGTTTTGCTGATGCAACAAAATTTAGAAACTGTTAGAAGAATGAATCGGAATTTTACAAGTTGTCTTGGAGGTATTTTCACAAACTATTGTTAAATAAAAATATAAAAAGCAAAAAAAGATTGTGTTAGCATAATCTTGTGTTTATAAACCAAATATTAAAGATTAAAATATCCTGTATAGTACGCATATACATACATGTGTCTATATGGAGTTATTTGAATGCAGTGAAAAGTATGGGATGCTATATAAAGTCTCTAATATGAGTTACCTTTGGAAGGAGTTCACGTCAGGGAAAAAGAGAAATGGAGAGAAAGCCAGACAAAGACAGGAAAAACCTGCACACACATAAAATTCCTATAGACGATCACATTTCCATACAGCTATGTTTATGTAGATGTACATGTAAATGTATAAATTTAACTAGTTGGTTTGAAAGGCACTATAAAAAAGGACAAAAAAAAATGAAAATCTGGAAAAACTATTTGTGGTAAAATGACAGCTAAGGTAGAAGATAGCTAATCTTCTCAGGTAAAAAACTTTCTACAAAGCAATTAAAAACAAGACAAAATCAAGAACCTAATTGAAAAAAACGAGCTAAGACCACACCAGGCAGTTTACATTAAAAAAATATATGATGGCTTTCACACCTCTATAAAGATGTTTGCCCTTATCCATGATCAGGGAAATGTAAATTAAAACCACAGTGAAAAATTATTTTACATTTATCATACTGGCAAAACATTAACATATCTGAATGCCAAGTTTTGGCAAAAATGTGAAACAAGAGGAACTCTACTGCTTCTGAGAGTATAAATGGGGATGATTTCTTTTCAAAGCAATTTGGCAATATATAGTAAAGTTGAAGAATCCAAACCCTTTGACCCAATAGGTCCACTGCAAACTATTAAGTATATGACTGCTCATATGTTGATGAAGAAACATTGACAACAATCTTCATATTAGCATTGTCCAAAAAAGGGAAAACTGGAAACAACCTAAATGGACATCAGTATTAGGAGACATAAATAACTATATGTCCATTCAGTAGATCACTGAGAAATAGAGTGAATGAAAGAGTTTGAGCATATGGATGTTCTGAATTAGTTCTCCCCAAATAGTGCAGAGGATAAAAAGCAACCTGCAGATGCTTTCTGTCATGCTGTGTGACACTATTTATGTGAATTTAAACACATGTGAGCCACAAATAATACATACACATATAGATGCATAATTTATACATAATTTGGGGATATTCATATGTGTTATAAAATAAATGCTTCAGAAATGGTAAATATTAAATGAGAATAGGAAATATTTCTGAAAAGAAGAAATGGAGAAATTTAACTAGAAAATGATATATGATGATTTTCATCTGATTGATAATATTTTTTAGCCAAATGATGTATCTTATGGTTGTTTTGTTTTGTTTTGTTTTGAGAAAGGGTCTCATTCTGTTGTCCATTCTGTGGCCTCATCATAGCTCACTGCAACCTCAAATTCCTGGTCTCAAGTGATCCTCCTGCCTCACCATCCTCAGTGGCTGGTACTATAGGTGAGCACCACAATGCTACACTAATTTTTATTTTTTACTTTTATTTTAATTTTTCTGTAGAGATGAGGTCTTGCTCCTGCTCAGGCTGGTCTCAAACTCCTGGCCTCAAGCAATCCTCTCACCTCTGCCTTCCAAAGTGCTAGGATTACAGGCATTAGCCACTGCTCCTGACCTTCTATTATTTTTCATTATCATATTTATATTTCTTATGCTTATAATTATCATAATATTATACTGTATTTATTATGCTCATTTATTTATTAATATCATTTTATAGTACTTTTAAAAATATACTCAACCCTCTCATAAGAGTAGTGCTTATTAAAATGACAGTGAGAAATTACTTCTCACTCATCAGGATGCTAAACATTTAAATAATAAACGGTTCTGGCAAGGGTACCAGGGCACAAGCACTTTCAGCAAGTGCTGGGAAAATACACTTGCAAAACATCTACCTATGGGGCAGCAGTATTTATCAAAAATAAATGCATGTACATACCACTGGATTTAACACATTCACTCACAAAAGTTTATTCTTTAGACACACTTTAGCAAGTATTGGAAGAATGTAAATAGACAAAGTTCTTCATTGCAACACTGTCTATGATAGCAAATGACTAGAAACAACATTTAGAAGGTGCTGGTTATAGTCTGATTCATACATAAACAGAAGTTACAGAGGAGATTAAAAAGATTGTGGTATTCGTTCTATAAGCCAATATGGAATAGTGCCTAGGATAAATAATAAAGGTGAGGGGAACAGCTAAGGTAAAGAAGATTTGCCTCTATGACTTGGAGCTAGGGCTTGGGTAATAGGAGCAGGAGAGTTGAATTTTATCATTATCTCCATTAATGTATTTTAAATCTTGTATCTCATGTGTGTATTACCATTAAGCAAACTTTGAAAGGTGTAAATGCAAATAAATAAAAGAAGAAATGGTATGATTTAAAGTAAAAATAAAAACCAGAAATACAAAATATGTGCATTTCATTTCAAAGACAGCCTTGACATTTCAACTTCAGTATTTTATTTTATTTTATAAGAACCAAGGGTTAGAGGGTGGAGGCAAGATGGCCAACTGGAGCCAGCTTTCCACAAAGGCTCCTGTCCAGAGGGAGAGTTAAAGGACAGAAGTTTAGCAAGTAAGCCAGTGGTTTGGAGCTGAGCCAAGAAAGAAGGTTGAAGAATGCATATCAACCCTGCTGAGGCAAGCTGCAACCCCAAGTATACAAACAAAAGGTACAAAATCCATGGCCAAGTAGATGTGAATCCCTTTCCCTGTGAGATCTGTTTGCAGTATACTTTCTACAAACAAGTAAGCAGAGTTCAGACCTCCTCCTATTTTATACCACAGGAGAGGCCCTGTAAAAAGCAGAACTCCTTCCCCAGAGAGGATGCACCAGTGTGCCATAACACTCTCCTGACAGGCATAAAACTGTATATATTCTCTATCTGCAATTCTGAACTCCCAGCACTCCCTTCAAGGTCTGGAAGCCTGTCCCCATGGAGTCCAGATTCTTGGCATTTTCTTGAGAGGTGTGAATAAGGTGTGGACTACTGCAGTTCTGTGCTGATTCTGTGGCACAGGTATAAGGAGAGGACTGTGGACTGAGGGAGCCATATGGGAGAGGGAGAAGCAATGCCCCGTGGCACAGAGCAACAGTGGCAGCAGGAGGGGAACAATAAGGTTCACACCCCTGAGGATATTTTGGAGAGACACTCCCTGCCTCTTTTGGTAACCAGAGAAAGCCAGGCCTCTAATCTGGTGGCACCCACTGGTGAAACAGATCTGGAACAGAAACACAGGCCCTAGGAGCAAAGGGTATGCCTGAGGTGGTACCTGCCTGGGTAGGGAATGGTGGGAATGGAGATTAGAATATGCACGCAGAGATGGTATACTCCCAGGGTGGGGCTGAGTGAGAAGTGCTGCTTTAGTGAGCCTCAAAAGCACCTGACCCCCAGGGGATCATAACTGAGACAAAAGCAGGCAACAGCATCAGCCCAGAGAGAGGCAGGAACTGAGAGCTGAGTGTGAGCTCTAACTACGTCCGCCCCAACACAGAGTGCAGTAGAGATAGAGACACCAGCTCCAGGCAGAAGCATAGGGCAGACCTGAGTCGAAGTTTTTGTGAACTGAAACAGCACCTGACACACAGGGGAATATAGCTGGGACAGAAACACAAATTCTGTGAGAATATACAGGGCAGCAACATCAATCAGGGCCAGGGGTGGAACTGAGTGAACCTCTCCAGTTTCCATTAAGCACCAAAGGTTGTCAGGCTTCAGCTCCTCCTGCCAGCTGGTGGCAGAGTGCAGTGGCCTGGCCAAGGAGACATAGATCTTCCCGTGACTCAGGCAGGCACAACCCCTGGAGCATCTGCTCATTGGATGGAACTGGGTCACAGCCCTGTGGGGTTAGCAGTGACTGAATGTGACAGAGGTGCAAGGTTTGGGAAGAAGGCATCAACCTTCCCAGACAATTCATTTGCAGGGTGGGTCCTTCTGAATCTAAGGAGCACTGGAGCAAGTCATCCTCGAGCTGCCAGCAGACCCCTGCTATCTGGTTGCCAAAGACCTTTTGAACTCTCCCACTTGGGTGCTGACTGGGACAATTGATTTGGAACTCTTAAACTGGATCAATCACCTGAGGACTATCCAAACTGGTACCCTGGGTGTGCAGTTGTGGGAAGGTTTGATTTCCCTTTTCCAGTTGTTGCCTGTGGGGGCTGGGGTGACTTAGTTGCTGGTATTTCTCCACAGCTGAGACTTCAACCCAGAGTTACTGATTCACTAGGGTAGGACAAAGACCAGCTAAAAACAAGACAGAGCCACTTAGCCCCACCACAACAAGCAGGTCCCAGTGTCTCAGGCTGTAGCACTGTGTGTCCTTTGAAAGGCTCTAGAGGAAAAGGTACAGACACCAGTCCCAGCTCTTGGGTAAAGGGCTGGTTAATCCCTACTCCAGGAGCCCCCAACCTAACTTCACCTTATCTGCTCATCTAGCCAAACGTTGTAAAATAATCATGGGGTGGAATCAGTGGAAAAACTCCAGCAACATGAATAATCAGAGTAGATCAACTCCCCCCAAGGAATGACATGGTGGACACAATAGAAGATCCCATTCATAAACAAATGGCTGAGATGTCAGAAATTGAATCCAGAATTTGGACTGCAAATAAGATTAATAGAGTGGAGGTAAAGTTGGAATTAGAAATTCAAGGATCATTTCAAAAGTTGTCTCAAGATTTCAATGAATTCAAAGACAAAATCACCAAAGATTTTGACACATTGAGACAAAAACTTGAGGTCCTCAAAGATCTGAGAAACACAGTAGAATCCTTCAGTAACAGAATGGAGCAAGCAGAAGAAAGGATTTCTGACATTGAAGACAAAGCTTTGGAACACTCCCAAATGCTCAAAGAGGAAGAGAAGTGGAGAGCAAAAATGAATCATTCTCTCAGAGAGCTCTCGGATAATTTGAAGAAAACTAATATTCGCCTTGTAGGAATTCCTGAAGGCAACAAAATGGCTTCAAAAGCCACAGATACTCTACTCCATGAGATAATCAAGGAAAACTACCCAGACATGCCAGAGATTCTGAAATTAAGATAACAGACTGTTTCAGAACCCCAGTATGACTCAACCCAAATAAAACATCTCCCAGACACATTATAATTAACTTCGCCAAAGTTAATATAAAGGAGAAAATTCTGCAAGCAGCCAGACATAATAAAACCATAACCTACATGGGGAAGAATATTAGAATGACTGCAGATCTCTCTGCTGAAACCTTTCAATCTATAAGAGGGTGGCCATCAACTTTTAAGATAATGAAGTTTTACCTTTATTAATTTTCTCCATTGTTTGTTTTCTATTTTGTTGACTTTGAGTCTATTATTTTCTTAAGAAAGTACTTTCAGGCTAAAAGCACATCTCTTATAGGCAGTATACAGTTGAATCTTTTTTTTTTTTTTTCCTATTACTTTTCTTTTTCTTTTTTATTTTTTTGACACAGAGTCTCATTATGTTGCCCTTGGTAGAGTGCTGTGGTGTCACAGCTCACAGCAACCTCAAACTCTTGGGCTTAAGTGATTCTCTTGCCTCAGCCTCCCTGGTAGCTGGAACTATAGGTGCCCACCACAACGTCCAGCTATTTTTTTGTTGTAGTTGTCATTGTTGATTTTTTTCTGTTTTAGCTGTCCCAGGCTGGATTTGAACCTTCCAGCTTTGGTGTATGTGGCTGACGCCCTACCCACTGAGTCTCTATTACTTTTCTTGAAGGATAAACTTTGGACTTAGTTTCAAAAAAACATTTTCTGAGATGAATTAAAAAATTATTACAGATAACATGCATTTAGAAAAATTAATATTTTATAATATTAGAACACATGTATATATGTAAGTATAATCTACAGAAAATTAACTACTATTTTATATTTGAAAATATTTCTTACATAGTTTTAATATCTTGAATAAGCCTCATATGTCTTTTTAGACTTTCTTTTTTATCCATTCTTACAATTTTTGCCTTTCATTAGGAAAATTTAGTATAATAATTTAAGTATAAGTGATAAACATTTAGAAAAAGGACCACCATTTTATTCTTTGTTTTCTTTTTTTCTATTCTTTCTTTTTTTTCTTTTTGGATAATTAAATATTGTTCATAATTTGATTGTACATTATCTATAAGCTTTTTATCTGTATTTTTTTAAAATAAAAAACCCCTACAGATTACAATTTACATTTTATTACAAATTCTAGAAGTTTCTGTGTGGTGCAGGATAATGCACCAGAGATCCAAGGCCATGATACATGAAGGAATTGAACTTTAAACTCACATGCTGGGACAAGTTATTGTTATGAAAAACTTTTAATCCAAAATTTCTTTAATGCCAAGCTAGGAGGCTCTTAGGTTCTGTATGGAGCTGCTGAAAGTAGACAATGATTTTCTGCTCCCTTCTGAGAAGGTCCATTTATTCTAGGTGGGATTGTATTATCTTTAAGTTGTCTTTTCCTGAATGAATTGGGTTTTGAAGAACCCAAATACCCATACAGAGTAAGACATCAACTTTTCAGTGTTGACAGCCCAGCTGTTGGTGATTTGAAACCCCCTATAGAAGACAGGGTTGCCATATGCCCAGTGTATTTGAGTTGACTTGAAGTGAGAGACTGCTGTAGATTATTCTGGTCATGAAGTTAAGCATCTGCTTATCTTAATATAAGAGATTTTTCTGGCTGCTTTTCTCTTAACAGGTTGCACTCTGGTTGGAACCCCGGGAACTGAAGCACAGTCTGAGAGACTCCCAATATAGCACTTGAGCAATGTGGATGGTAGTAAACCAAAGTGCATGCTACGGCCCAGGGCTTCCACAACATTTTCAGGCATGGACCTCATGCTAGGCAGGGTTGAATACCAGAGGATAACATGGGATAGTTTACTGATGAGGAAGGCAGGACTATAAACTTGACCACACCAATATTGAAGGGTAGAGTCTTGCGTGATGATGTTCCCCAGAAGCAGGTGCCAATAGCTCATTTCTAGGCTGATTGTTAAGAGCCGGTAGCAGCTTTGACGTTGGGAATGTTTCATCAAGAAGCAGTAAAAGTCCTTGGTGGCCTGGAGTGTAACATAACCTGGGCCTACAGGTAAATCAAATTATGTCCCCCACCCAACCCCAGAGCAAAGGGCAGCCTAAATGTGTCTGGGCAAAGAACAAATCAGGGCCATCCTCATAATTTTCTCCCTATTGGAGGGCAAGACATTTCCTGACAGCAGGCTCTGGGAACCACCACCTCTCAGACTAAATGTAACTCAAGGAAGGACACCACCTTGTATTTTGCCTCATGTCCAGGGATATTTTGCTTAAATATGGAAATTTGGGAATCCACACCCAGATATCCTCTTCTGCCTCCCAGATCCAGTGTGTATCTGGCAGGATTGGAAGTGATCTAGAGTGATCAAGGTGTTTGCCTGGGTCACTACTATGTCTATGGTAGCCTTGGTGAGACAGCAAAGCTGAACATTAGTCAGAAGAAATGAGCTCATGATGACAAAACAATGATGAAACATTTCCAAATGTGGAAAGAATGAAGGAAGGATAAAATTGGAGGAATAAGTAGCAAGACTGCCAACCAACAAAGTCAAAAAGAGGGATGAGAACAAGGATGAGTAATGGGTTGAATAATAACAGGTTAGAACCAAGACTTGGCATGAAAAATTTTGGGGCACTCCCTTCTCATGTAGTCCTTGGCATGTGGCAAAGGAGGAACAGTGAGAGAGGCTGGGGCTTTCAGTTTGGCTCATTGGAACCACAAAGGAATGAACATCTGCCCTTACCACTCCACTGAAAATGATTTTTAAGGTAGTAGGTGATGTCTTGGGCATTCTTTAACAGTCAGTCTGAACTTCATTTTATGAGAGAAACTTTGTCTTGTTTAGTTCAAATAGCTTCCCCCTGTAGCAGAGCATCTATTCTCAATATCCATTCTTTCTTTCTTCCTTATTATATTACTTTGAATTTTTAGTTTGTTACCCTGGCACCAAGTCAAAAAGGTGACACTGCCTGGTTTTCTGGTAGATACATAAGCTATGTTATTAATTCTGGCCCATGATATATAAGCAGAAGTAGGCCATCTCTTTGGGAGAGAGTGGCTCTCAACTGGAGTTGCAGCAGCCATCTTGGATGGGAAACTGACCCTGGAAATGGAAGCCATACATGGCAGAGATACAAGATAGAAGGGATCTAGGTCCTTGAGCTCAGGCCTATGCCAAACCAGGTCTGGCTAGGCTGGAGGGGCCCACATTTCCTCTTATTTTACATGGAATAGAAATAAAGCTCTATCTTACATAAGCTGATATTTTTAAGTGTTTGTTACCTACACTCCAATTTATTCCTAACTTTTACATCTCTGTTTGAAAATGGTTGGCTTAGTGAACCATGGTACAGTAGTCCCATTTTTCTGCTGTTTCATTTTCCATAGTTTCTTACCCCCAGTCAACCACAGTCCAAAAACATTCAATAGAAAATTCCAGAAATCAGTAATTTGTAAGTTTTCCGTTGTGTACCATTCTGATAGGGTGGTGGACTCTCAGGGTATCTGCTCTGCCCTTCCCAGGCTGTGGATCCCTGTGTCCTGGGGATCCATGCTGTAGATGCTGCCTGCATCTCAGTCACTTGGCAGAAGGCCCAGTGATCAGAAGAGTGGTGTGGTCCTGCAGTGCGATGTCCCAGTCAACCTGACTTTATCAATGTGAATATGCCAATATGCCAAAGAGAAGCTGTCAAGTGCTTCTTTTAAATAAAAAAAAGATAGTTCTTGACTTAATAACAATCAAGAAAACAATCATATGTGATGTTGCTAAGACTCCAGGTGAGAATGAATCTTTTGTCTGTGAAATTGTCTATCTGTGACACCTGCCATAGGAGTTGCCCATCTGTCCTATACCTTCTTGTGGCACCTTTGGGTTAATAAAATGACCTGATTGGGAATTTTATGGGGCTAATTATTTGCCTGGTTTTGCTTTATTTATACTTCTGGGAAACAAAATTTACCATGACTATGTTTCATAATTTATGTTGCTATCCTATGTTTTTTATTTCAGCACTTTTTTCTTAAATGCTAATTTATTTTGTTTCCCTGGACCATCTAGCCATTATATGAGGGTGTTAACAGGGGCACATTCTGATGTACACGTGCACCAGAAGCCATGTGGCATGGGTGATGTGTGTTTATTTCCTATACTTCCTATGCTATGACAGAACTTGTCACCCTGCCCCCACTGGCACCTTCTTTAGGACTCAAGTAATTGTTTGATTAATAACTTTCCTTCTCCTTTTCTAAAACCTAGCCTCAGAAAAGAATCTGGAGCTTATTTGTTCTAAGATAGAAATGATTATTAGCAGTTTAAATATTACTTTCCCAAGAATATTTACACATGAATAAGAATTATAGGCTTAAGATAAGAAGGATGGAGATTTAGAAATAAGTGCAAATAAATGAACTTGAAACAGAAAAAACAATAGAAATACTAAGCAAATGAAAAAGTTGGCTATTTGCAAACAAGAAAAGAAGCAATAAAATAAAGACATCATCGCCCAATCCACCCAAGATAAAGAGGGAAGAATATGCCAACTGGGAGTAAAAATTAGAAAATAACCTAAATATAGAGGAAATTTAAATGATTTATTTTGATCTACTGCATGAAAAATAATTTGAAAACCTCTGTGAGACAGATCACTTCACAGGAAAAAAATAAATTACTTAAACTAATCACAGAAAAAGTAAAATAAAAATAAAAATACTGAAAATTTCACAAACACTCATCCTTCCCACTTTCCTCTGTAAAAATGTAGAAGGCCACAGTATTTCACTAGTATATATTTGAAAACTGACAGAACAGAGGACCCTAATGCTAATTAAACTGTTCTAGAATGTACGTAAATAGGAAAATCTTTTTTAAATTTAATTTTTAATTAAAATCATAATTGTATACATTTATTGGGTACAATGTAATAATTTGATATACAATGTGGAATGCTTAAATCAAACTGATTAACATTTCCATTACCTCACTTACTTATTTTTTGTGGTAAGACAAATTTAAAATTTATTTTTAGGCTTGGTGCCTATAGCTCAAGTGGCTAAGGCACCAGCCACATACACCAGAGCTGGTGGGTTCGAATCCAGCCCAGGCCTGCCAAACAACAATGACAACTACAACCAAAAAATAGCTGGGCATTGTGGCGAGCATCTGTAATCCCAGCTACTTGAGAAGCTGAGGCAAGAGAATCGCTTAAGCCTTGGAGTTGGAGGTTGCTGTGAGCTGTGATGCCACAGCACTCTACCCAGGGTGACAGCTTGAGGCTTTGTCTCAAAAATAAAATAAAATAAAATAAAATAAAATTTACTTTTATTTATTTATTTTATTATTATTATTTTTCAAATTTACTTTTAGTTATTTTGGGATGTATTCTTGCATGGTGCACATTAGGTAAGATCCCACCAAATTCCCTCCTTCCTCCCACCAATCACCCTCCCCCTTTCACTTCCCATCTCCCTCCTCTCCCCTCACCCTTGCTAGACTGTATTTGTGTTTTATCATTTGTATGAGAGTGCAAGGGTTTATATATTGGTTTCATAATAGTATTGAGTATATTGGATACTTCCCCCCACCCATTCTTGAGATTCTTTACTAAGAAGAATGTGGTCCTGCTGTATCCAGGTAAGCATAAAAGATGTAAAGTCTCCATCTTTTTATGGCTGACTAGTATTCCATGATATACATATACCACAATTTGTTAATCCATTCATTAATCCATTTGTTAATCCATGGGTTGATGGGCATTTGGGTTGCTTCCGTGACTTGGAAATCATTTTAGGAAACTAGAATAATTTCAAGACTAAACCCTGACAAAGGTATTATAAAAAAAAAAACAGAAAGCAACAGATCTATTTCACTTATAAAAATTGATTTAAAAAATTCTAAAAATTTAGCCAGTAAAATTGATCATATTTGAAAAGAATAATAGATAAGAATCCTATCCAAAACACATGAATGCTTCAATATTAGGAAATCTAGTCATATATTTGACTATATTAATAAATCAAAGGAGAAAAATAGCATATTCATATTCACAGATGCTTAAAAGATATTTGATAAAATGCTAAACATTTACTGGTGATTAAAGTTCTTAGTAAAATAAGATTAGATAAATTAAAAAATTTTACTAGGGAAGAGGATAATTCAGTGAAGTCACTGGGATATATTCATTCTACATACAAACCAATTCAAAAATGTAAAAGAGAAAAGATAGTAACAACAAAAAGAATACTCAAAAATAAACTTGATCAAGAAATGTTCAAATCTCTGAAAGATCAAGCTTAAAATTCTACTAAAGAACAAAATGGCATAAAATAAGCACAAAGTATAAGACAGTCTAAACACACCAGGTATAAAACAGTCTAAAAGGAACAGTACATTATAAATGTCTAATTATGCTAGATTAATCTTTTTTTGTAATCTTGGTAACATAGATCTTTTAAAACTAATTTTATAAACATCACATTGAAAGATACAAATATAAGAATATTTAGGAATAGTCTGTGGAAAAAAATACAACCATGAGAGAATATTAGTCCTACCAATTATGATCCTTAGAATAAAATTGTACTGGCACACATACATACAAAAGAACCAATGACAGAAGAGTGGGCTTATAAATAGAACCTCCAAATAAAGTGTAATCAACTACACAGGAGATTTCCACATCACTGGAGAAAAACTGAATGTTTAAGAAGTAATCGTGGAATAATTGAATATCTGAAAAAATAAAGTTGAATTTTCACCTTGCCCCTTACCAGAATAATTCCCAATGGAGCAAACATAAACATAGAATAAAGCTATAATATTTTTATAGGACAATGGGAGGCTTTCATGTAAACTCACAGAACAGAAAACTTCTGTAACTTTAAATGCATTATGGTTGCATACCAATGTGGGGGGTGGCGGTCAGGGAGAGACCCCCACCAATTGTTTGTTTTTTCATATTCTGTTGTTTTGCTTGAACAAATGTACACACACAAAAAAAACTTCAGTGGGGTCAGTCTCTGAGCCCTTCCACTGATATGTGACTTTAAAAATCTGCCTATCAAAATTTCTCCTTAGCTGGCTGAGAGAAATTTTGGCTGCCTATGGCTCATGTCTATAATCCTAGCACTCTAGGAGGATGAGGCAGGTGGATTGCTTGAGCTCAGGAGTTTAAGATCAGCCTGAGTAAGAAGGAGACCCCATTTCTACTAACCCCTCCAAAAACAGAATAGAAAAGTTAGTGGGGCATGGTAGCACATGCCTATCGTCCTGGCTATTCCAGAGGTTGAGGCAAGAGGATCACTTGAGCCCAGGAGTCTCAGGTTGCTGAGAGCTATGATACCACGACACTGTACCCAGGGCAACAAAGTGAGACTCTGTGTCAAAAAAAAAAATTCTTCAGCTAAAGTCCTAAGATATATCCAAAGTGGGGGAAAATATTTATGTCATGTTATATACTGAATGTCAATTGCGTCACATATAAAAACTTATTTCAATTTTTTAAAAAAATTAATGCAATAAAAAAGTATGCAAACCCTCTGGAAATAAAAAGGAAATCTATTAAGCATTTGAAGAGATGTTTCATATCACTGTAAGAACAATCACGGTTAAACTGAAAGTGAGATGAATCTCACCATATTTTGCCTTTATTCTCTCAAATATCAACAGATTCAATAACACACTGTTTTGGCAAGGGTATGGGAGAACTGGCACTCTCTTATACTTTATGCATGCTCTGGAAGTTCATTGGCACCTATGAAAATTAAAAATGTTTATGTTCTTTGGTACATCATTTTAATTTCCAGTAATTAATTTTATAAGTATATTTGCACATGTGGGCAAAAACATATGTAGGAAGAGATTCATTGCAGCACTGTTGTTACTAGCAAGACTGGAAACAACCAAATATTTAACAAAGATGAGCTGTTAAATAAATTGTAAAAATATTTAACAGAATGAAGTTCTGTATTGTGTCATGAAATGCTTTTCAAACCGCATTGTTACAATTTACATTAAACGAAGTTTAGTTCATATGTGTGAATAAATTTGCATGTTTATGGGATACCTCTGGAGTATCTACGGAAGAAACTGGTATCAATGAAAGCCTTTAGGGGACTCCCAAGAGGCTGGGAGTTGGGGTCTGAAAGAGAATTACTGTCTATAATATATTACTTGGTATCTTTTGGATTTTATACTATGTGAATGCTTTACATATTCAAAACGTAACTTAACTAATTAGCTCTAACAATAGATTTAAAAAAAATATTTCAGAGCACATCAGATTAGTATCAGCGAGTAGAAGTAGTTTTCTTCTGTTTTCCTTATATCAAACCACACACGGTTAACTGTTCTACTTTTCCTTAGATCATGAGGAGTTAGTATCAGGAATAAGACTAGCACTGCTAATATAAATAGGGATGGGGGTGAAAGGCCAACTAAGAAAGGGCTTTGGAAACTCTGGAGACCTACATGTGTATTTGTGTCATTGCCACCATGATTATTTTTTGATAAAACATCTAATGGCATTTATTCTACAACTTTTAAAAAGCTGGTCCTAGTGTTCTGTTACCCTTGAGGAACTCTAGGCCACTGTGTTTAGAAATGCTACTTGAATATTCTTCCTCAGAACACATTAGGAAATCAGCTAAGCCAGTCTTTAGTATATTCAGAAGGATAAGAAGATGGTGAGGGATGGGAAATCATAACAACAGAAAAATGATGGAAGAAACTGACTTCTATCCTGAGTAGCTTCAAAGGGAAGAACTAGGATTAATGTGTGTAGCTAAAGGAATCAGAATCTGACTTACTTTAAGGAAGACATTTCCAGTGATGAGAACAATCTGAAAACTTACTGGACTCTTTCATTGGGATTTGAATGTCCCTTCTCTAGAAATGTTCACTCAGGACACGTGACAGCACAAAATGGCCTTGAACACTCAAAGTGTCATCAGCTCATAGTATGATTATTTCTCTGAACAAGACTTTAAAAATAAAGTCCACTCTATGCCCCAAGATTCTTTTCCTTTCTTTCTTGGGTTTCACTATGTTGCCCAGGCTGTTCCTGAATTAGGTGTGTAAGGCAATTCTACCCGCTGCTCCCCATCTCCTAAAGTACTGGGATTACAGGCATGAACTACGGTGCCTGACCTAAAGTTTCTTACTCTATTACCTCATCTTTCAGGTCAAGGTATCTGGCATTATAATAGTTTAGCAGTGAAGCAACTGTCTATTTCTTATAAATTTTATTTACTCCTTCAACCCAAGAGATGTCTGGATAATTTTGTATTAAAACACTGTAAGTTCAAAGCTATGGTCAGCCTATTTGCCACTTTTGTGCTAAGGTCAATTTTTTTGAGATTAATGGACTTAAAGACAGGGAATCATTTATCAGAAGTTATTAAGCAATTAAAGGGGTTTTAGTTAATCACATTTGAAATTTATTTACTGGCTCGGTGCCTGTGGCTCAACGGGCTAAGGCGCCAGCCACGTACACCTGAGCTGGCGGGTTTGAATCCATCCTGGGCCCGCCAAACAACAATGGTGGCTGCAACCAAAAAATGGCCGGGCGTTATGGCGGGCGCCTGTAATCCCAGCTACTTGGGAGGCAGAGGCAGGAAAACTCGCTTAAGCCCAGGAATTGGAGGTTGCTGTGAGCTGTGATGCCATGGCACTCTATCCAGGGTGACAGCTTGAGGCTCTGTCTCAAAAAAAAAAAAAAAAATTTATTTACTAAATAATATTTTTAGTAACTGTTTAGCTACATTCAGAAAGAAAGACTGTCCTGATGATCCACATTTATAACTCAGTCCTGACTCAAGAACTCTTGTTGTCCATTTTTAAGAAAATCCAATAGGAATATCTTCATATTATTATCTAAAGATCAATATCCTAATCACCATGTCCATACACTTGGCTTCACCCTGTCCCACAAACTTGGGTTCCCCATGTACTTTCCTTATTCCACCACTTTTCTTCCAGATTTCTAGGCTCAAATTCTGAAATTCCATGTAACCAGTTATCAAGATGACAATAAGCAACAATTGATAAGACGTTTGACCCTTTCTTCCCACCCCACAATCTCTGAATAGAGGAGCAGGCCTTGACTATCAAGTTCTATATCACGTACCATGTACTGGCCGCGACCTCAGCCTGCCACTGACCTCAGCAGTTTAGCTAGATGTGATCCACCCTGCCAGGGATCTTAGGAGAGAAAACTTGAGTCAATTAGCTGTTGCTCGAAGGGATTTTAGAATGAGAAGGCTGAGAGACTATTGTCAATGAGCCAGAGAAGTTGAAGCTGAGGGTTCACATGTTGGAGTTAGGGCTATAGAGTTTTGGGCAAACAAAACTACATATGAGTTGAAGTTACAAGTTGGCAAATTCTTAGTAGGTATAGGAAGATGGTCAAGGGGGAACAGAGAAGGGAGAGGATGTACAGGGACGTGTGGAGGCGAGCAGTGAGGCATCTCCTCAGAGCCAGGTGGGGCACGACGCGGTTGGTTTCCAACTGCAATTCCTAGGAGGCCCTTCTGAAATTATCTCTCTTCCTGGATCCCCAAAAGAGTTCCTTATACCTTAAAATACTGCCACCCACTTCTGTTTTAGCTCCCGTAATGGATTTCTCCTCCTCCCGTCCAGAGTCCAAGTTAAAACAATATATTTCACAGCTTTCTTTAGTATTCCCTTCCTGTGGCTGTCACTCTCATTTAAGCTATCATGGCCTTTCATCTCCTCATCCAAATTATTGTAATAAGGTCAACATTGTTCTCCTACAGAGCACAAACCTCCATGGGGGCAGGTTCCTGCTTCCCACAAGCCACTTAATCTTCACAAATCTCACTTCCAATCACAGCAGTCCCTTACTCAGAAACCGTCCTTAGCTCCCTATTGTCTAGCAAATGGTTCACAAGATGTTGTCATTCAAAACTGCCTCTACGGTTTCGTCTTCTACTACTTCCAAACACACAGAAGTGTGCAGGTACAGGTGTACTTCTCCCTCATCTGTCTGTGGTGTCTGGACAACTGTCAAGTACATTGCTGTGAGTCTGGCCCACCCTCTGCTGTCCAGGTGCTCAGAGCCCTCTATGACCCACAGCATACAGAAGCCTCTCTTATCATTCTTTATATTTTAAGAATATGCCCATACACTTCATTTATTTCAAATAGCATACAAGTATTCACAAATCTTTGTCTAGCTCACAACTCTTAAAGAGAAGCAGTCAGAATTTTTAAGTAATACATAGTTATAAATATAATAAAAGTTTATTCGAGTTAGTGATTTGAAGGAGTAAATACTGTCTCTCTCTTGAAATCATATTTCTCTGTAAAACTCACCCTAAAATTCACCTTTTCTTTTAAACTTTTTTGTCCACTTAATCTCCATGTTTATTCCTCTCATATAAAACTGATTTTATTCTTCTTTACTTTAATGCTTATTTTCACAATTATCCTTTCTTAGATTATAACCCCTTTGAAAGCAGGCCTTGGGTCTTATTAATATTGATGGCCTCTGTAGTAACCCAGATGGTTCTTAGTTCATAATAGTAGTTTGATCCACAATTTATGATTTAAATTTTTAAAACTCACATTGATTACATAGATATAAGCCTGGGTGGCATTTTGCTAGTTAACAAAATTGATGTATCTATCAATGTAACTGCAGGAATTAAAATCGACTTAAATAGAATGTGCATGTAACCTAATGCCAGGTGTAGCACAGAGCTCTCTGTTTTTTGCATGGCTGGTAAGTAATGTGCCAACATCAGAACAAGGTTTAAGGGAGGTAAACCTCACATATATGTGTGAGCACCCAGTCATCACATTTACAAATCATCTTCTAAGTATGGCCAAGACTTCAAATGGTACTGAAAAAAATTATTGGACTCATCGATGCCAAATAATTTTAATTATGTTTTAAAAACCATGTGCAAATGTTAGTAAATATAAGTAGATTCCTAAGAATGTGATCTGAGGAAGAGAGCAAAAGATATATTCCAGATCTAGCCTCAAAACGTTGCAAAAGGTGCCCTTTTTCACTGATTCCAGAAAATTTTCACTCTGTATGCCAACAGATCCCTTTCTTGTATGCCTAACAATCAGGATAATGACTTCTTTTGCCACTGAGATACCTGTAAATTTGCACCATTTAAGAAATATTTATTACTTGGCAGCTAAAGCACTGGGTTAAATCCTGTGCATTTAATATAACACAAATCATTTAAGACATTCCCTATGTATGAAACAAACGTGGACTCTAATTGGAAAAACAAAATACAGATACCCAAAAAGACTGCACTATAGCATAGCCCTATTGTTCTAGTTATCTACTATGTTGCTGTGTAAGAAACCATCCACGATATAAATAAACCAAAGACGTCCCTTGTTATTGGCTCCCATGTTGTTTCCTGCTTCACTGTGAACTATTAACTCAAAGCCCACTGTCACTAAACTCAAACTTTCTTCCACACATCCAATTTTTGTAAATTATAGCCCAAATAAGCACATCGTCATTTAGAGCCCACCTGCTTTACATCGTCCATAAATCACACCCAATATCTGCTTAGCTCACATATGACAAACCCTAGTGCTATAAGCAATTAATCTGTTATTCCCTTCCGAGGTCTCTGACCCACGTGCAGCTGAGCAATATCACCTAGACACACCAGCCTGCTCTCTGATTCCCTTGTACCCCTGGAGGTCTTATGCCATCTGCCCCCTCTGGTGATGACCCCTTACTGCTATCTCTGGAAGACCTTCTGCTGCCCAGAACTGTCCCTCACGTGAAGCCAGTCCAAGCATTTCCCAAGTAAGGCTTGTTGTGGGCTCATGGTTGTTTTTCCCTTGATAAATCTGAAATAGTCAAGCTCACTAGAACACTCCAAACCTTAATGGATAAAAACAATCACAACATTTATGTAGGTCAGTTTGCAGTTCAGACTATGGTAGGGGCAGCTTGATTCTGCTCTACATGGGCACCAGCTGGGGAGGCTCAACCACAGGTTCCATTCTAAGATGGCTTCCTCACTCACATACCTGGCACCCTGATGCTCCTTCACCACCCTTCCTCACTCTGCCATGGGGTATCTCATCCCTCAAGGCTTTGCTATGTAACTTGTACTTCTTTACCACATGGCAGCTTCGGGGTTGTGAGTCTTGTTAAGGGGTGAGGGCCTCTCTAAAACAAGCATTCTAAGAAGTCCAGGAAGAAGCTGTAAGTCTTATCTAGCTTGAGAATCCCAGAATGACATTTCCACAGCATTCTGTTGATTAGGCAAGTCGTGAAGGACAGCCATGATCAACGGGAAGGGATTAGAACCCATCTGTCAGTGGAAGAAGTAGCAAAGATTTTGCAGCCATCTTTAATCTAGCATAATAATTATTTATTTGTTAATGTACACTGAGTAATACAAACAGGAATCACTTATTGGCGAATTCGGGGGTCAGCCAACTATAGCCTGTGGGCCAAATCTAGCCCATAGCCTGTTTTTGTAAATTAAGTTTGAATGGAACACAGTCCTGTTATTTGTTTACATATTGTCTGTGGCTGTTTTTGTGCTACAGTCACAGAGCTGGGCAGTTACAATCAAGACGTCATGACCTGCACAGTCTGAAATATTTACTATCTGGTCCTTCACAGGGTAAGTCTGCTAACCCTCATTCTAACATTTTAGTTATGCTCTCTTAATCCTTGATTTTAATTGCGTTTTAAAATACATTTGAATAGTCTTTTACAAATATAATTCTTAACTATAGAAACCCCTTAGAAAAATTCAGTTTACAAACTTGCAACTTACACACTGCCATACATGCACAACAGAGCTAGTCAACGGGGAAGTAGTGAGTCTATTCTGCCTGCCACCAACAGATGGCGTCCGGAGTTGTGTTGTTCATTTTATTTTTGACTACTGGTCTTGGGAGGTTGCACTGTGTTTGCTGAACGCGTGCTTAGTTTTAAAGAGTTTTCAAACAGTAGTTACCCTATCTAGACCAATAAGTACAAAAAGACAATGAGAGTGTTAAGAAGCGTTAAGTAACAAAAGGCAAAGTATGATGATGACAAAAAGTTAACAGAATTTTAAGTAGTAAAAGTGATATGAAAGTACACTTATTATTTGTATGTAGAATAAATCATTAGATCGATAGATTCCAGGGAACTAATAATAAATCATGTAACAAGTGAATTGAAACTAAAGGAACATTCTCAGAGCCTTCTACCCCTTAGATCTGTATTTTTCAACCTTTTTAATCTCACAGCACGTGTTGATCAAAAATAAAAAAATTATATTGATAAAAAAGAGTAAAAAAAGAATATAATTTGCTACACTTTGAACGTCTTTCGAAATAATTAATTAATTATTAATTAACGGTCTTTAAAAAAATTCATGGCACACCTAAGATCCTTTCACAACATACCAGTTGAAAATCACTGCGTTAGACCCTGATGTTTATTAAAGAGATTATTTTCTAGGGCTTGAGGATTTGAAGGCCAAGTAAGTACAGTAAAAGATGGTCTTGCAACTGGTAGTGAAAAATACACCTATTTCCATAGAGTTCCAGACCGCACTCAAACCTACACAATATCCAAGTGAGGAGAGCATGAATACCAAAAAAACAATTCCCTACATTTGTCATAATCAACAGAGTAGAATGTTCCCACTTCAGGAAAGACAAAATTGGCCCTTTTTTGGCCTTTTTATTTTATTTTTTTAAAGAAAAAGATATTTGATAGTGAAAATCTTCCCATGAACCAAGGAGCTTTTTAGGATAAATTGGATCTTAAATATTTTTAAAATGTCTTTTCTGAACATTAAGTTCTGTAGTTAAAAGAAACAAGGAAACAAACAGACAAGAAAATCAGCACCCACACTCAGATGTGTGAAATATCACATTTTAACACAGTGACTTCCACCAACACATTAACTTTCATTGTAAACCTCGCGGGAAACTTTTGATGTACTTTGCGATTGAAAGCTCAGCTATTAAAAAACCTTCTAATAACACCACCTACTTGTTTTTATAAATCAAGACTTTCCCCAGATCTAGGTAATTAGAAGGAGATACAGAAATATATTGAAAACAGAAGAGTTTCCGTGTCAACCATAACACTCAATTATCTTTCTTTTCATGTGCATCAAAACAGCTTCATGGTTTTATTGATCGGCTTTAATAAAATACGACCTTCATCTGTTGTATACATGGGGATTCCACATAAGGTTTTCTTTGGGGAAAATCGTTCTACTATTTAAAAGCTTCAAAATCATGACTATAAATAAGAGAAACCATTGAAGATTTTTGAGCAGGAAAGGTACATAATGAAAGTGGTGTTTCAGGAACGTATTAATCTGGTTGTATGTCAGATGGATTACCCAGAGACCAGTTAAAAAGATACTGAGAACAGCATCCTGTGAAAATAACCATTATAGTCCAATAGAAAATGAAACTGAGACCCATTATATCTGTTGGAAATCATGAGAGGCATAAAATAAAGTGGTTTTAAAAATTATGTTTACATACCATATAGGTATATGGAAAAGTCTTTTTATCTTTAACCTCTATGATTTCCTCCACTTAGTGTTCAAAGAAAAAAATGCAAAAAAGGAAAGAATGATATTACTGAGAGTGTCTGGAGAGATTCCTAATATAGGAAAAAGCACCTAACAAAGTGTCATTACTTCATTCAAAATGCCTCTGGGTGGTTTAACTGCACTGACTAGGTATGAGAACTGTTTCAACTTAACTTTTGATAATGAAAGTTTCCTCCAGCTCCATTTTTAACCTTGAAGTAAATTATTTTTCAAAGATAACAAATGTTCTTTGTGGAAAAATTATAGAAATTACTGAAAATTCTACAACCTAAATTGGGTGCCTTAGAAGGCTATATGCTTGTAATGTATAGTCTTTCTAACATTATTCTATACAAATGTCTGCCAATCAAATAAAATAGGATTATACTATATATTCAGCTAGACATTTCAGTACTGTATTTTTATATATTATTAGTTACATATTTAGCAGCCAGGGAATAATTATTTCATAAACATCAATGGTCAGAAATCTAATATATAATTTTAAGCAGACTATCTTGAAATTTAAATTTAATTCAAACTATGGTCATACAATATGCATGATCTCCAAAATAAAATATGTTGCATTTGTATCCAATCATAGGTTTTAAGGCAAAGTGTTTGCAAACACTAGACCCTTTTATAATTCAACATTGGTTTTACTCTATTATAACCATAATTCAGCATCACACAGGGTCCATCTAAACATCTCACCACATTGGAACTGAAATAGACTCTAGGGTAGAAATATTTTATTCCCTCCAGATCATCATTAGTCCAATATTTCAAATTGATGGTATCGGGAAGGCACACTTTGCTGCCTTAAATTAGTGTTTTCTCCCAAACTCTGCCTCCTCAGCAACGGTCATTAAAATTTTTTCTGCTTTCACATTATTCTGCTTCCTTGACACTCTTATCACATGAAGATACTGAACCCTTAGTGCTTCAGTGACTCAGTCAAAGCACATGATCAGTTACAGACGGATCCAGGCCTTGACTCCTTGCTCCGGCATTTCTCCCTGGCTTGTGCGCAAGGGTGCTTGCCACCAAATCTATTGCCTTATATGAAAGGGTCTGCAATGCTAATCCTGGACGCCCTCATTAACACAGTTCCACTTACAGCAGTGATTTTGTGGCATGAGACCTGGGGACAGTGTATGGCACAGTCACAGACTGCATTAAAAACTATAATGCAACAACAAAACTTCTTTTACATTACTCAAAATTACTTGGTATTTTTGTGAATTAAAGTCAGACTTATTAACCTGTCCCATTTTCTCACGTCTCAGATTGGCAACAATTAAAAAGTTGAACAAAATTCTGCTTCTGAAGCCATAGATACTCTCATATGTTACTAGTGGGAGAATACAATGATACAACCCCCGTGAAAGACATTTTGGCAATATTTTTATTACGTATAAATGTATTTACCCTTTGCCCCAGCAATCTCACTTCCAGGAAGGCATCTTACTGACACATTTGCACACATCAAAATGATTTATGGCTAAGGTTATTTGCTATTGCATTGTTTGTAAAAGCAAAAGATTGGAAACAACCCAAGTATCTATCAGCAGAGAAGTGTTAATTTAATTATGGTACATGCACACAATGGAATATTAGGTAGCTATAAAAAACAGTGAGGAAGCATGAATGTCGTGATAAGGAAAGATTTCCAGAAAATATTGTTAGAGGTAAAACTCATGGTGGAGAATAATGCATATGATAAACTACATTTTATATAAGAAATGAGAAAGTATGGGCAATTAAGAGAATTGGTTAACTCTGGCAGGAGAGCCTTAGGAGGGAGTCTTTTCAGTGTATACTTTGTTAACCTTTTAAAAATGTCACTAAAAATCATTTGAATGTGTTCCCTATAAAATGAAACTAAAGAAAATTTTAGAAGACATTTTAGTTTCATTGTTGTAGTTAATGACAGATTGGGAAAAGAGTGGCCCAGATCCTTCTAGTTTAATGATTTTGAATGAGAACATTGAGATATCTTCTTAGATGATCTCTCCTGTTGTGAGGAAAAGGTTAAGAAATATATAATATCAAGGCACTGAGAACTGCTCTTGATAATCATTTAGGATGTTGTAGCATTAAGATATTTAAGAATATCCTAAGCAATACCAGCTTTTTTGACTTTTCTCATTTTTCTGACCCCGCCTTTTCTTAAAAGAGTGATATAGGTCATCAAAATCCCCCTATTCTAAATATATCTGTTATGGATGGAAAGGAAATGGTAAAACTATTTATACTTTGATGTAGATAATCACTTATTTTAATAAATGCCACAAAATACAGCAGAAAAAATGTAACATGATTAAGCTGAGATGAAAAGAGTTGTCAAATAAAATTCTTTTTTAGAAGTGTGTGCCTATAGGCTCGGCGCCTGTGGCTCAACGGGCTAAGGCGCCAGCCACGTACACCTGAGCTGGCGGGTTCGAATCCAGTCCGGATCCGCCAAACCACAATGACGGCTGCAACCAAAAAATGGCCACGCGTTGTGGTGGACGCCTGTGGTCCCAGCTACTTGGGAGGCGGAGGCAGGAAACTCGCTTGAGCCCAGGAATTGGAGGTTGCTGTGAGCTGTGATGCCACAGCACTCTGTCCAGGGTGACAGCTTGAGGTTCTGTCTCAAAAAAAAAAAAAAAAAAAAAAAAGAAGTGTGTGCCTATAAATGCACCCGAGTAAAGTAATGATTTGATTAGAATAGAGGGTCCAATTCAGTAAAAAAAGATGTAATTCATTAACTTGATAGGTGAAAACACCCTTTTTGAACCTTGGCTTAAAACAGACAGGGTCAGAGTTCAGAAGAAAAGTGAAACAGATCACGCTATCTCTCCTTATTCATCATGTACCCATTTATTTACAGGCCGTATTTATCTGTGTGGGCTCTGCTCGGGATTACCAACCAGGACCCACTGTACTTATGACTTTGTACAGTGGGTTATAAAACCCTTTCTATCGCTACAACAGAAAAGATATAGTACAAAGAAAACCCAAAGGGAAGTCATCCCCAAGCATAGGTAACTTGACTTGCCTGTCCCAGAATGGATATCTTCTTGTTTTAGCAGAGTTTGCAGCAGCATCCACATGGGCATGTGGCTGGTAGTGTATCCATGGCAAGTGAGTGAGTCAAGACTCAAGTGTGTCCCACTCCCCTTACTTACCTCACTATTGCTCTAGGTAGCCTCATTTTCTGATCATTGACTACAATGAGCGGGAACTTTAAGCACTTGTAGACTAAGAGATTAAGAATTCTCTTCAAAACAGTAAATAGCCATCCAATACATGCTAGTGCCCTATAACGCTTTCCGACAGCACGGTGGAGCTCATAGAGCAGAACAATGCAGCTCAGCACGAAGCACAGAAAGTTGGTGGATGCACAAGGACCAGAAGCTGCATTAGGTGAATCTCAGGTGAGGAAGAGCTGCCCAGGCACCCCATTCTTCTCATAGGTTGGTGTTCTTTGAATTTGAGAAGACACTACACCTTACTGAGAGAGAAAAGTACTGGACAAACAAGCACAGACCTTTGCATTGAAATAAACTAATATGCACTGACAGTTCAACCAGGGAGGCATCATCTGAATTGGTAATGGTGGAGTTTCATACCAGTCAGGGTCCTGGCAGGTAGCATATGGCACACTCAAATTGAGTAATTTGAAGAGAGTTTAATAATGGGACTGTATGCAAAGATGTGCACAGGTTTTAGGAAGAACAAGTGAGGGAACAACGTGCTGCAACTTATAGCGGCAGAGAGCTTTCAGTATCTCTAGGTCTAAAGGAACCAGGGTGGAGCATACACTCTGAGTATGAGAATGAGCTTCCTGACAGAGGCTAAAAAAATGTGGGGGGAAAGGCATTCAGTTTGACACAACCTGGCAACTAGAGGTGGGGCATAAATACCCTGACTGTGCTTTCTTTTTACCTTCCAATTTGCTGTTGGTATTTCCTTCCAGCTAATCCCCACTGAAAGCCACTGGTGAAGTCTGAATGGTTTAGCTTCCTGAGACACAAAACATGGTGGAACAGAGTAGAGGATGGATCTTGAAGGGCAGATGGAAGACATCCAGTGTATTTGGCTCAAGGAGTAGGGCGCTGGCCCCATATGCTGCAGGTGGTGGGTTCAAACCGCCAAAAACTAAAAAAAAAAAAAAAAATGGCAAAAAAATAAGATGGTTCCAATAAGAGACTTTTAATGAGAGATGGCTTACAGAGACGTAGGCAGGATTAAGAGACTTCAGAGAGATGTTTGTGCACCCAGGAACTAGCCACATTGGAAATTACTGTCCCTAGAACTGAAGGGACAAGAGGGAGAAATAGTGTCACTGGAACTCTGGGAATTGCAGTTGTGGAGAGGTGAGGAAAAAAATACTATCATTTTAGGGAAATTTAGTTCCTGTTACAGCTGTGGCTCCAAATAAACTAGGAAATAGGGAAGGAATCCTATAGTCTTTCCTGTTTTCTGATCCCTTGACAGTGCCCCCAATCCAACCAGAAACCAACCAGGAAGAGCCCAGGGTGTTGATATCTATGAGACCAGTATCCTAAGACAAAGAACCATGCAAAGAAGGGTGGACAATCCATCTGCAGAAGAATAACTAGAACAGGAACCCAACAATACAAATTATTCCCTCTGTTGTATTAACTATCTTTTTTTTCTCTTTGGGGATTGTTCATTCATTTGTAGTGAACAAATATTCACTAAGTACCTATTATGTGCCAGCCACTCTTCTCAGCTCTAGAGGTAGAATATGAAAAAGACAGAAAAGATCTTAGATTTCAGGAAGTTTATGATATAGTGGGAAAGAGAAAGAAAATGAACCAATACTATATTATGTATAGATGGAAGATCACTTTAGATGGTGATAAGTGTTATAAAGGCTATAGAACAAGATAGCACTTTTGAGAGTGAGGCAGGAATGTGAGGGACACATCTCTAAAGAAGGGTCATTTGAGATGACACTAGGTGAGAAGTGTAGAGCCAGACATGCAAATACAGACATCCAATGGGGCAAAGCATTCCAGGCAGAACAAAGGGACATGTTCAAGGATCAAAGTAAAGGATACGTCAGCTGGAACACAAAAGTAGACGAGAAGGTTGGTGCAGGGACCAGACCAAGGAATGCCTTATTGGCCATGGTAGATAAATGCAAAGAAAAGCCATTAGGAGACTAGTTGTAGTATGGGAATACTCTCTGGTATGTATTCTAAAAGGATCACTCTGCTGTGTGAAGAATGGACCTGGATTGGGGTGGGGAGCTTTGTATAATTTTAACTTAATTAAGATAGAACTACATTTCTCAGAATTCTCTTCCAGTACGGTTCTGACCTCCTCCTTCAGCTTCTCCTAGCTGAGGGCATGCGCAGCTCCACGGTGAAGGGGCTAGTTTCTCTTGCACTGAGGTGGGAGGTGATGATAATCAGAATCAGTTCGGGTTTGCCTTTGGACTCATCTGCATCCACTTTTGTTTCCTGACTGCTGGTCTGGCTGACCTAAAATGAATTTTGGCTTAACACTAGATACAGAGGCAATGGCCTGCATCAACTGCTTCATCAGCTTCCACAATCATATCCTATGTAATCCCTACCGTAAAGTCCATATTCAGTATCACTCTTAATAGTTCTATTTCTCCGCTCAAACCCCAAACTATAAGCCCTGTATGCCTGGGCATTTTTTAGAAGTCCAAGGATAATGTAGGATCATGCAATATATTCAGTTTTTACATATTTTTTCTCTCCTCAATCTAGAGCAGTTTTCCAGTCCCCAGCCTTTTACTTCATCTTTCACAATGTTGGCATATTTTTAAGAACCTGGAACAATTGTTTTGTAAATCTTCTACTTAGATATGTTATTGCTTTCTAGTGCTCCAATTCTGGTTAAGTTTTTGAAAGAAGTATTATATGATGTAGAAAACAAATACCCCAAGTGTATGCTGTCTCTAAGAAATGCATCTAACTCACAAGGACATATACAACTTAAGAGAAAGGTAGGGAAAAAAATATTCCACATAAACAGAAACCAAAAATGTGCACATATAGCCATTCTTACATCAGATGAAATAGACCTTAAATCAACAGTGGTTCCAAAAAAAAGACAAAGACATAATTTCATAATGGTAATGGGAACAATTCAACAAGAAGACATAACAATCCCATCTAACACAGGAACTCCCAGATCCATAGAGCAAATTCTACTAGAGCTCAGCAAAGAAATAAATAGCAGCATCATAATCGCCAGGGACTTCAACACCCCACTGGCAGAAATGGGCAGATTATCAAATCAGAATATTAAAAAAGAAACACTAGAATTAAGTGAAACTCTAGAACAAATGGAAGTAACAGACATTTATGGAACATTCTACCCCAAACTACTTATTATATATTCTTTTTTTAATTTTAAACTTCATGGGATTTTCTCATTTATTGTGTGAAAACATTTGTGATCTGAATTTAGTAGGTTTCACCTGTCCTTCTAAGATGCACCATAAGTGTGATCCCACCATTTACCCTCTCTCTACCAACCTTCCCTCTCCCCTTCTCTCCCTTACCCCTTTCCCCATCTTCTTGTGCTATAATTGGGTT